>OZ014520.1:290580127-290585127 GCA_963966055.1 Lathyrus aphaca | reverse complement strand
TATATATATATATATATATATATATATATATATATATATATATATATATATATATATATATATATATATATATATGTATGTATGTATGTATGTATGTATGTATGTATGTATGTATGTATGTATGTATGTATGTATGTTTGTATGCATATATGTATGTATGTATGTATGTATGTATGTAAGTATGTATGTTTATAAATATATATATATATATATATATATATATATATATATATATATATATATATATTAAGCTGCAAAAAATATTATAATAACTAAATAGGGCATAAGTTTTGCTAACGAAGAAACACAACACCAAAATATGTATATATATATATATATATATATATATATATATATATATATATATATATATATATATATATATATATATATATATATATATATATAGGCAAAATACCCAAAATAGTCCTTTAACTCAATCACTGGGTCCAATATGGTCCCTTATCTCTAAACAGTGACAAAAAGATCCTTTAATTTGTTAAATTGTACCAAATAGATCATTTCAGTCCACCACCCCCAAACAGACGTTAACTATTGTATAGGTGGCAGCTGACATGGCTTCATCTTCCTCCTTTAAACTGAGAATCTTCATCTTCCTCCTTTTCTAGGGTTTATGCGAAAATTTCTCTTCATCCATTCCCAAATTGATTCAAGAACCAAGAAAATCATAGAGTCACGATGATGAAATCCAGTGGGTGTTCTTCGAAAGCAAAACACGCTTATGGTGGGTGTTCTTCGAAGGAAGAATCGAATGTTAACACAAGCACAACTTGGAAACCTATATGTCACTGTGGGGATTTAGCTGTTCTTCGTATGGCCACAACCTTCAAGAACTATGGGAAACATTTTTTGGGATGTCCTAATTTTAAGGTATGTCATATGTATGTGTTTAAAATCTGTTGCTGTATTTGTGTTTTAAAATGGTTGATGTTGAAGATGCTATTTTGCAGGGATCAAGCAATGCCGGTTGTGGGTACTTTGGATGGTATTTTGAAGAGGTTAGAGATGAGAAGGAGCAATATTTGATGGATAGAATTGAGAAGCTCTCAAAGTCAGTGGCAAAGGCTCAAGTGACTACTGAAGAATATGGGAAACAAATAAGCAAAATGGAAAATGACATGAAGAAGCTCATGAAGTTGATAAAATTCTAGAAATTGATTTTGTTCATAGGCCTTGTTGTAGTTGTTTTTAGAATCCTTTAGGATGTTGTTGAATCAATTTGGTCTCACTGTTTTTAGAATGATTTAGGAAATTGTTGTTGTTGAATTAATTTGTTGTCAAATTGTTGTTGTTGTTGTCAAATGTAATGGATTATTTGTGATCAATGGTAGTTACTATTGTTATGATGACAGTACCATAATGTTAGCATTTGACAAAACAAAAATGTTAATTGCTACAGAAATGTTACATTGATAGAACTAATTGAAATAATTGAAATAATTGCTACAGAACAATAGTTGACAAAACAGAATTGACAAAACCATATGTCTCCCTCATTGACAAAACAGAATTCTAACATTGACAAAACCATATGTCTTACATTGACAAAACATTGACAAAACAGAATTTTAACATTGACACAATTGTCTTAACATTGACAAAACATTGACACAATTGTCTTAACATTACTTAACATTGACAGAATTGTCTTAACATTGACAAAACACATAGATCTTAACATTGACAGAATTCTTAACATTGACATATGTCCTAAGGTTTCCAAGTCTTGGTTGATCTCTTTATTGGTGTACTTCTCCTTGTTGTTGGGCCTACAACAGTCTTGGCTGCACTCATCCTGGTGGTTGGGCCTGGGGGCATGAAAGGCTTAGCTGGCCTTCTGTAAGACAGCTTATTTGGCCTTCCTTGATCTTGCTTGGTTTTCCTTGAATTATGATGAGGTTGAACTTCAGATGGCTGCTGAAACTGTGATTGGTCCTGAGACTGTGATGGTTGAGACTGTGATGGCTGCTGAGACTGTGATGGTTGTTGTGATGGCTGCTGAGTCTGTGTTGGTTGCTGTGATGGCTGCTGAGTCTGTGATGGTTGCTGTGATGGTTGCTGAATAGATGCTTCAGATGGCTGGCCTTGTGATACCTGCTGACTGGTGTGGTCCTTGCAGGTCAGTTTATTATGACCTGCTTTTTTGCACCTGCTACACCTAACATTAAACCCTGTCCTTCTCATCTTCTTGTCAGAACCATCAATCTCACCTTGCTCTAAATTTCTTCTTTTCTTTGGCCTTCCAGGCATCTTCCTATACTTAGGAGGCCGCACATTTGGATATTCAGTTCTGGCCCACAAATTAGAACCATTAACTGGAAAAATCACAAAGTTATAGACCTCCATGTATCTCTCCTTTCTATAATATTCTGGAATGTAGTCAGCAATGTTGTAGTTTCTACTCTTCATAGCTGATAAGGCATGCACACAAGGTAGCCCTGTCAGCTTCCATCTTCTACATGAACAACTTTGCTCCTTAAGGTCTATAATGAATTTATCTGCTTGGTTTTCTAGATGCCTCACCTCAAAAATATATTCAGAAGCCATCCTATAAGCACAAAACAGAAATATGTTCAGAAGCCATGCCTCACCATCAAAAATATGTTCAATTCATATACCAATCAGAATTGATATACCTGCCAATCCCCAATAAGCAACAAAACAGAAATCAATTCATATACCAATCACTAATAAGCAACTATAAGCAACAAAACAGATGTGATATACCTGCCAATCCACTATAAGCAACAAAACAGAAATCAATTCATATACCAATCACTAATAAGCAACTATAAGCAACAAAACAGAATTGATATACCTGCCAATCTACTATAAGCACAAAACAGAAATCAATTCATATACCAATCACTAATAAGCAACTATAAGCAACAAAATTCACAAAACAGAATTCATATACCTGACAATCCAAAGGTTGGTGTAAGAGCTTGTTTTTTCAACTTTCTTTCTTATGTTTGGTAGGACTTCCCCATCAGCCAGATTCTGATACCTCATCCTATTGTTTGCCCATCTCTCCATCATATATATCCTTATTTCTTCCACCATAGTAATTAGTGGTTTAGCTCTTGAATCCAGAATAACACTATTGAATGCCTCAGACATATTGTTGAGGACTGCATCACATTTGTTATGAGTCTTGAAATATGATCTGCTCCAATATCTTGGTGGAGTGCTGATCATGTGCTTGTATGCTTCCACATTGATATCCTTCATCACTTTCATCTCTCTTTCCCAAGCTTGGTAATATGTGGACTTTGCAGCTTTCCAGATAATTTCCTTGAGTTTCTTGCCTGGATATTTTTTTCTGAAATTATTATAAAGATGTCTGACACAAAATCTTTGCTCAACTCCAGGTAGCAACTCATCCATGGCAGGTAATAAACCCTTAGTGCAACAAAAATTCCATAAGTTAGTACAAATAACATAAGGACCTATAAGTGAACATAACTTATAACATAATTACATATTTACCATATTTACCTTTTGTTGATCAGATATATAGGTGTATGTGAGACACATTTCTCTCCCACCTAGATCATCAATAAGAAGCTCCAAGAACCAAGTCCAGCTATCTTTATTTTCACTTTCAACCACAGCAAATGCTATTGGTAGCATTTGGTCATTTAGATCTCTACCAATTGCTGCCAAGATTTGCCCTCCACACAACCCTTTCAAAAAACAGCCATCTAGCCCAATGAAATGTCTACATAATTTAAAACTCTCCTTACAAGCAGCCAAGCAAATGTACAACCTCTTAAAATATGGTCTCTGATCTGCAGAACCCTCTAGTACAGGATGCACATTGACTTTCACAGTAGAACCTGGGTTAGATCTCAAAAGTTCATGACAATAGTCATAGATCCTTGTATAGTCCCCAAGAAAAGAACCATCTACCATGTCTCTAGTAGCAAATCTTGCTCTTATGGCCTTTTGCTTGCTAACACCTACATTCCATTTTTTTTGTGCCTTTTCCTTTATGTCCCTAAGCTTCAATCTTGGATTGGATTTCAGTGAATTCTGTAGCCTCTTACTTAACCATTTTGTACTCATCAGCTTTACATTGTACTCTCTACTACAACTATGGTTGTCTATGATCTTCCTTAGTTGCCAAGAATCCTCATTAGGTAACTTTGCACAGTAGGCTTCCCAATCACATACTTCCTTGCATCTAACCCTCACCCTTACCTTGTCATTCTTAATGTACCTAAGACCTCTGCCAGATTGCACAGCATATGATGCTATAGCTTCTTTAAAATCAGCCTTGGTTGTGAAATACATCCCAATCTCCCATTTGAATTTGGACATGTCTTTCTGTAATCTAAAAATAGGGTACTTTTTCCTAACAACATCACTAGTATTATCACTTTCACACCCACTTTGTAAATCATCACTTTCATTATCACTAACTTTATCTTCACACTTTTCTTTACCCTTATTCATCTTCCCCTCTTGATCATTCACAGATTCCATCACATCACCATCCTCATCATCAAACTCATCTGATTCATCATCAAAACCAACTTCCATTGCACTGTCATAATTGAAGTTTTCATCATCACTATCATCATCACTGACATCAGTATTATCCCCTTCATTCTGATTCAAAACTTCCTCTTCCATCCTCGGATTCACAGGATCAGAACTATTCACCTCAGCATTATTCACAGGATCAGTATCAGAATTATTCACAGGATCAATGTTATCCCCTTCCATCCTTGGAGTTGTATCATTCAAAGGATCAGTATTATTCACCTCAGCATTAACTTCCTCAAGCATTGCAGCAAGCACTTTTTCAGTGTCATCCTCTTCCATCACATCTGCTTCCACTTCATCAATTGGACCATCATAAAAAGCAGGTTGTGACAAAATGTGTGTGATGTATATGTCAACCCTAACGTGAACCCTAAACAAATCAGCAATCTCTAGGGCTCCTTTGTCATCAACCAAGGTGCTCATCCCAA
>OZ014520.1:290565127-290567627 GCA_963966055.1 Lathyrus aphaca | reverse complement strand
CCTCTGGACAATGTTTCATTCCATCATGTGTCAAGTATGAGCAGATGGAAATTTGTATACCAAAGAAGGGTAGCACTTGAAAGAGAGCTAGGCAGCAATACACTTGAGTGCACTAAGGTAATCAACCTAATTTCTTCTGCTGGTTTATTCAAAACAGTATCAAACTTTTCACCTTGCTATGAGCTGCTAGTCAAGGAATTCATTGTCAACCTACAAGAGGACTGTGCTGATGGTAAATCAGATGACTTTAGAAAGGTGTGTGTAAGAGGGAGATGTGTGGAATTCTATCCTAGGGTTATCAACCACTATCTAGGAAGAGAATCTGATGGACCTAATGAGCTGGGAAAGACAAATAAACAGGTGTGCAAAGTCATCACTGCTAATCAATTCAAAGCTTGGCTAGTCAAGGGGAAACTTTCTGTTAGCTTGCTGACAAGGAAGTATGCAATGCTGCATAGGATTGGCACTTCAAATTGGGTCCCTACCAACCATACCTCCTCAATAGCAACTGAATTGAGCAGGTTCATATATGCTGTGGGCACCCAAGCAAAGCTGGACTTTGGGACTTATATTTTGGATCAGACATTGAAGCATGCTGGAACATCTGCAACAAAGCTTCCCATTGTTTTTCCCTCTCTGCTATGTGGAATCATACTAAGCCAGTATCCAGGTATCCTCACTGAGAAGGATTCAGTATGCAAAAGAAAAAGTCCTCTGGCCTTCCATTACAAACTTTTCTTGAGCCATCATGCTGCTGATGTTGGAGCTTCCACTAGGACATCTGCTGGACCTTCAAAAGCAAAGACTCCCATATCCAAAGCTGTCTTGATTGCAGATCTGAAAAACACTTGCAAAAAGCTGGATGCTAGGAAGAAAAAGCTTGAGGAAGTAATTCAAAGGCTGGAGCTGGAAGAGGTTGCTCAGAATACTAATGAATCTGATGATGAATCTGAAGATGAAAAAGCTTCTAAATGTATTTACAAATGTGGGTGATAAATGCATGACTTTGGTCATGATTAAAGCTAGCAATGTGACCAATAATTGCTAGAAGAAAGGGAAGAATATCAGATTGAGAAGTCTGATCAGAATGGTTGTTGAACTGGTAGTCTCTTCCACTACTAGTCATGGATAGTGGCAGTATGAACCCTTTGTAGCAAGCAAACTAAGAGCATCTGTTTTGGGATATAAAATCAAGTATGGATATTTATCAGTTTTGCTCTTTGTATGTTCATCAGGGGTGTGAAATTGAGAATTAATGGAGTTTATGCTCAACTGGAGTATTGGTTATCCATGACATGAGGAGATCTTGCTAATCTTATCTGGAGCTAACCTTAAAATCCTTCAAAATTAAAAGATCAGATTATGTAGAACTATCTGATAAGGTATTATACAAGGATTTAAGATTGGTGATGTTCAAACAGATGTTGGAACATCTTATCATCAGAGTTTGTGCAGAATCATGGGTGAGGTATTGCATAAGATGTAGTATTGGCTTCAGTCTTGTGTGACAGGAGTTATGTATTTCTGGAAAGTTTCTTGGCAAGAACTGGTCTGGACATTATTGATTCTGAAGATGGAGATGAAAGACCATGAACATATCATAATGACCACTTGGATTGGTTTATTTCTGATCTAGGTGTAGTCCAGAATGCTCATCATGGAGTTAATATAGGTGGGGATATCATAAATTTGTTAAGATTGCCTTTCTCAATGAAAGGTGGCATCCTTGGTATAGTTATGAGGTGCAGTTCTTAACTATTCCTTCTGAATAATCAGACAGTGGCAGGTTTGAAGACTTTGGAGAAACATTGGAAGTTTCTCATCAATATGTGTTATTGGTAAGAACTTCTGCAAAACCAATAGAATGGAGGTTGTTTACTCAAACTTGGTGGATAAATCAAGTCTATGAGAGCATGGAACTCTTGTTCTATAAACGTGAAGAAGACAAAAGTGGCAATTGGCTTTTTCATATGAGGATTCATAAAGGAGGTTATCAATATGTAGTAATTGGTTGATCTTTAAAGTGGATTCGAAGAATCAAGATAATCAGAGTGTGGCAGCTGGTTGTTCTTGAGGATTGTCTTGGAACAAATTGCTCTTGGGCAGAGGAGTGATGAGTTGAAGACTCAAGAGGATTTATTCTTCTTGAAGGTGGATGAGAGTTTATCACTCTTTCTGGATTTCTGATTCTAACTGGTGGCACAGTGTGGTTGAAGATTTTCAGTTCATGGATTACTATGCTATAGTAAGTCCAGTTGGTGGAGCACATCTAGGATCATGGTGATAAGGTCTTGGTGTATGAAAAATGTTCTAACTAAGTGTTAGTACATTATATGGGGTGTTTATCTACATGGTTTCTATTATTAGACTACCTAATCATATGGGAGAATGATGAAGTAGATGATCTATATTGGAAGAAACATGTAGAAGAGACTGGAAGTGTTCCTCATGCTAAAAAGCCAAGAACTCCAAAAAGATCAAGTTTTCAGCAAGACCAAAG
>OZ014520.1:290552627-290560127 GCA_963966055.1 Lathyrus aphaca | reverse complement strand
CATCAAAGTACTACATAATAATATAACATATTTTGAATTAATTCCAACTATTTAATTATATGAGATATGTGTAAATATAAAAATAACTCATAAGTTAGAAATACATACATCGGTGGGAATCTCTAATCGGCCCAACATGAGAGTATCTCGCATAAACCTCAACATGAAATACCCGCAATCTATTTCATTACGTTGAAGAGGACACTACATATGAAAAAAAAATATGAATTATAAATCCTAAGTTTTATCAAGTGTAGTCATCACTAATATAATAAAAAACGCGGTAATTAAAAATATACCGCCACTTTAATCCATGAAATGGAGTTGGCGCCCCTCCTTGAGGTCTGGATAACTCGTTGGGCACGAAAAGCTTGTAGGACGCTAATAAAATAAAAATGAAGCAATTAGAACAATTCACATAAACTAAGAAAATTTTTGAACATTCTCACTTACGTATCAATTAGGTCCTTCATAACCGGGTATGTTGTCCAATCATTTCCTAACGAGTCAAGATAATACACAATTTCTCGGATAGGATTGATTGCGAGCAACAACCAATGTCCACTGTAATGATTAGGCAAATGTTAGATGGTAACTTGGAAAATAATTATAATAGATGAATTTAGAATGAAATGCTAACCCGGTATTAAACGGTAAAAAAAACAACTTCTCCGCATTTTTATTCTCCACGAGGATCCGAAGAACGTACTCCGTCACGGTATCCGGTCTACTTATCATTAAACTATAGTTGACGGTCGCGGGTGCTAAGAATCCGAATGACACGTCCAAACCATTGGGGCGCATCAATTTGTCATACAAAAACCTAATATAAAAACATCATTAACATAAAGTAAACATCATTAAAATAAGTTGTTTAATTAATAAAACAAAGTATGCCGAATTTACCTAACATATGTATTGACAACGTTGACGCCGATTTCTTCACGACCAAAAACTTGCATGAAGTCCTCATTACCAATCATTTGTTCGTAATCAAAGCCGAAAATCCCTACCTCCATAGGTATAGTCCGAACACCTCCGGTCGGTATATCGGTCATCTCTAGAAATGTCCTGAGGCACGACCTATACTTGGTGGTAGGTTTTTTCCTAGCTACGGACTTCTTAGCACCAGAACTTTGTACCCGTGCGGAGGCGTTGCTAACCTCCTTTTTTTGTTGTGCGGAGGCATTGCTAGCCTCATTTTCTTGAACCTACATGTCATATAAATAGTTAGATCAAATTAAGAATGTAACAACTTCCATGAATATATGTCATATAATTGTATATTACCTCTTTTCTTGAAACCGTGGACTCGGTATGCCGTGGAATCGCAGTTTCTTTTGATTTGGATTGTGTGGGAGTCTATTTAACATAGGAAAATATGTAAGTAAAATTTTAAGCATAAATTTTAAACTTTGAATATACCAAGGAAAGTTAACATAAGTTTTAATCATACCTCATATCCTACGCATATGAGGTTTGTCGGCCATGCAACAAACGAACCTACTGCTTCGTGCACCGTTGTTGCATCCGAATCATCGCTAGGATATGGTAATGCTGCATTCGGCTCAACTGCAATATCAACTGATACCTTCAAACATCCAACAGGGAGCTCTCTAGTGTGGAGTAATACTCCGCTAACGTTATGCACTTTTCCCTTGCCAACCATCCGATAGTATGGTGACGACAAATACAGCTGACAATGGGAAATGCCCTAACACCAATAATAACAAGAAATCGTTAATGTGTATATATGTCAAATACATAATTTAAGAAAATAGTTCAATTTAAGACAATTATATGTAATTACCTCTGGAATGTTCGGCTGAAAGGTACAGTTGATACTGTCTTTGTCCGAAGCATCTCTGTATACTGTTGAGGCGCTAGCCTCTCTTTCTCTCCTCAATGCATCAAGCTCAGCTTGCATGGCTTCCATTCTTGCATGAAGCTCCCGATTACTAGGAGCCTTTCCTTTTTTAATACTCATGGAGGTCGGAGTGACTCCAAATCCCTTACCCCTCACCCGACCAGAGTACTCAGGGACATCTAATGCCCGACCAAGTATGCTCCTAGTATCATCGGGAGATAAAGACTGAGATAGCTCCTCCTGAAAAATCAGATGAATATCGTACAATTGTCAAATATTTGTGTATAAAAATGTTATTCAATTAATGAAAAAATGTTATACTTACACATTTCTGGTATACTTGTAAAACTTCTTCTTGAGGAACTCCAGATTTGCCCACACGGGCTTCCTTCCACAAAACATGTGCAGGAAGAGATGATTCTGAACTTTCCTCCTTCTGCAGCTACACATTAAGTCATACAATTTGATCAGATAAAACTAATATATGATGAACAAATTTGTTATCGCAATTTAAAAATACGTACCATGGATTGTTCTAAACGTCCATATCCGACACGTCCTTTTCGGTACGGATATGCGGGACTTGATGCTCTTTCCCGATTTGTAGCACTTATTCTTTGAAAAACCGGGTCTTGTCTTTTGGATTTGAACGCTTCCCATTCTTCAGCCGATATCAAACTTTCATATTTTTTGGGAAGCTCCGCATCCACAAAATTACCATCCGCATCCTTAAGGAACTTGGATGATAAAAATGTCCGAAACCCTCTTAGAAGCTTTCCGGCCAATTTCATACAAAAGCCTCTTCTTTCTTCTTCGATGTTAAAACATCGCTAAGAAAAACATACAGATTGATAGTTAGTATCGGTAATTGAAAAAACATAATTGATACCGTATAATTAAGGGCCAAATGATTGTACCTTTATCTCACTCCAAATTTTATCTTTGGACTCTTTCAGCTCTTTGTTTCTCCAATCATCACATGTAATGGGAATTTCATTCCTTACTAGTGCACCGATAAAACTAGTTAAGGTATGCCCATTAGGTTCTATAAGCTGTCCCTGGGTGCTCCAATAGACATCTAGTATGATGCCTCGAGATCTTCCTTGGACCACCCTTCTCATTACTGTGATGCCTCTTCGAATTTCTTCTTCCGCGGATACTTTTTTAGGAACTTCCTCAGGTTGGTCATCAGCCATGTCTAACCTGTAATAAACCAAGGAAACCATCAAATATCAAATATAACTTATAATCAAAGCAATTGAAAACAAAAAAAATAAAGAAATCATGCATTATCATATATAACTTATAATCAAAGCAATTGAAAACAAAAAAATAAAGAAATCATGCATTATCACATATAACTTATAATCAAAACAATCGAAAAAATAAAATAAAGAAACCATGGATAATTTACCTAAGTCACTAACATCTCTTTCTTTTCTTTGTTGGAATATTAATCACTTGTTTCTTAGCAATGCGTACGGATGAATTGATCCAAATTCCCTCATTATGATCGTTTCTTATATATGACTCATCCGGTATAAGATCCTCAACTTCATCATTTCTATTCAACTCATTCCGTCTAATGCATGACTCATTCGTATGTCATTCTCAACATCAATATCACATTGATCGACACCGCTATCATCAGTCACTTTGTTAGAGAAAAGCACTATAGACCATTTTGTACTCTTCGGGTCATTCACATAGAACACTTGTTTAGCCTGAGATGCTAGAATAAAAGGTTCATCTTTGTACCCCACCCTAGTAAGATCAACTTGCAAAAATCCAGACTTATCCATTCATATGCCACTACTATTCACCCACTTGCAACCAAAGATGGGAATCTGAAACTTCTCGTAATCAAACACCCAAATGTGCTCAATAACTCCAAAATATGACAAATTTGCATATTTGGGGTTTAAGTCCTTCATGCTTGATATATGCATTGCTTCAGCTAGCACGGTGACACCACTATTTTTCATAGTACTCTTATCATCTTGTTCTTTGGTATAAAATGTGTATCCATTAATTGAATATGCGCTATGAGAAAACACATGCAAACTTGGACCATATGCCAAACATCTCAACCTTTCTGTTACCGAAGAAGGATCTGAAGAGCGCTTCAAATAAATATGATCCTTCAACCATTGTATGAAACTTTGATTGTGCTCTATAACTATCCAATTTTCATTTCTGTTCGGATTTAACCTTCGGAGTACATCCTTGTGCATTTCAACATATGGCTCAACCTCATTATTATTGTGCAGAACATACAAATGAACTTGATCCCGTTCATCCCTTGATATTGTCACAATTTTATTCCCAATTAATTTTTTACCTTCCATTTTGTCGAAAATCTGAGCTCTGGGGAGTCCAATCGATTGAACGTTAGACAAATATTCTGTACAAAACTCAACAGCTTCTTCAACAATGTATCGTTCAACAATACAACCCTCTGGTCGACTTCGGGATTTCACGTACCCTTTTAATATTTTCATATACCGTTCAGCAGGGTACATCCATCTCATATAAGCTGGTCCACACAACTGTGTCTCTTTCACAAGATGAACAACTAAATGAACCATTATGTCAAAAAAAGACGGAGGAAAATACATTTCAAGCTCACACAAGGTAATTACAATCTCTTTTTGTAGTGTTGGTAAGATCTCGGGATCGATCACCTTACTACAAATTGACCTAAAGAAAAAACACAATTTAGTTATGGAACTTCTTACTTTTTCTGGCAAAATAGAACGTATACCGATCGGTAGAAAATGTTCCATTATAACATGACAATCATGTGTCTTCAAATTCTTCAACTTGAGGTCTTTCATAGAAACAAGTCTTCTGATATCAGATGAGTATCCTTCTGGAACCTTTACTTCACTCAGAGACTTACACAAATTTTTTTTCTCCTTTCTAGATAAAGTAAAAGCAGCAGGTGGTAGATATGTTCGTCTTCCTTTCTTCACGGGTGCTAATTCAGTTCTCATTCCCATTTTTAACATGTCCTCCCTTGCTTTAAGGCCATCCTTAGACTTGCCTTTTATATTGAGTAATGTACCGATAACACTTTCAAATACGTTTTTTTCAATATGCATAACATCGAGAAAATGTCTCACGTACAAAGACTTCCAATATGGCAATTCAAAAAATATCGACCTTTTCTTCCACCCACCTTTCACAATCTTATGTGCAAAAGGCTTGCCAAACTCAGTACGCACATCTTTCACCTTTTCAAAAACTTGTTCACCTGACAATGCGGGTGGAGCTCTACGATGTTCGGTGTCTCCATTGAATGCTTTTCTCCACCCACGGTAGTGATGTTTAGAATGTAAGAATCTACGATGACCGAGAAACACATTCTTCTGGCAAAGTTCCAATCGGATCGTATCGGTTCCGTCTTCACAAACAGGACACGCACGTTGACCCTTAATGCTATACCCAGATAGATTCCCGTATGCTGGAAAATCATTAATTGTGCCAAACAACATCGCCCTCAGATTGAAACTTTCTTTCCTATATCCATCATAAACCTCCACACCGTTCTCCCACAAAATCTTTAAATCTTCGATCAGAGGTGTCAAGTATACGTCTATGTCATTACCTGGTTGTTTAGGCCCAGAGATTAACATAGATAACATCATGTACTTACGCTTCATACATAGCCACAGAGGTAGGTTATAAATCATAAGAATCACAGGCCATGTGGTATGTGAAATACTTTGAAGACCATGTGGGTTCATTCCATCAGTAGATAATGCCAATCGAAGGTTTCTTGCTTCTGATCCAAACTCAGGATAATCATTATCAATCTTCGACCACTGTGGTGAATCAGCCGGATGCCGATACTTTCCATCGGTAATTCTTTCATCTGCATGCCAAGTAAGATGTCTTGCATCGGTTTCACTACGAAACATGCGCCTAAATCTCGGAATTATCGGAAAATACCATAAGACTTTTGCGGGAGATAATCTTTTCTTATATCGAGACAAACCGCATTTGGGGCACTCAGTTAACGTTGCATATTCGTTACGAAACAAAATGCAATCGTTAGGACAAGCATGTATCTTATCATAGCTCATGCCAATAGAGCACAACATTTTTTTTGCCTCATAGGTTCGATTAGGAAGAACATTATCATCCGGTAGCATTTCTCTCATAAGGGCCAACAACTCTGTGAAACTTTTATCCGACCATCCATTGCCCGCCTTTAAGTTGTACAACTTTAATACCGCAGAAAGTCTTGAGAATTTAGTGCAACCTTTGTACAACGGTTTCTCTGCATCGCTTACCATCCTCTCAAACATTTCAGGACAATCATGAAGATCTTCTTCCAGTGCTTCTACAATCTCTTCAACTCGATCACAATCATATGTTTCCGTGTCTTTGTCGTATGAAGCATAGGTCGTATTACTTTTTCCACTCGATTCAACATTCCCGTTAATTTTCTCACCATGAAATATCCAACACTGATAACTTTGATCAATTCCATGCCTCAGCAAATGCGATTTCAATCCATGTGCGTCAACCTTACCAATATAACAACAACGCAAGCAAGGACAATGCATTCGTCTGGGGTTTTCAGCGTGTTGAACAGCATACTTAACAAATTCCGCAACCCCACTCTCGTACTCTTTGGTCATTCGATCGGCACAGATCCATGTTTTATCCATGGTTTTCCTACTTAAAAAACGTATACATAACCAATGTTAATATAAACTTCAATAACGTATCCGATACGCCAATATACCAACTTTAATTACCTCATCACTTTCATTTTTTATATTACAAGAATCAAACTTTTTCTATTACAATATACCTATAACTATACCTATAACTATATAAGAGTTCGTTCAATCATTTTTTGGGAGAAATCTAAATGATGAGCTTGGACTTGAGCTCTTATAATGCAGCAGTACAAAGAAGCATGGTCTAATTGGTGTTTATCCTTCTCACTAGGAAAATACTTGCTAAGGGGGTACATGTAAATCATCATTCTAATTTTAAGAACCTCATAATTTTCATGATGTATGCAATAATACAATAATTAAACTTTAAAGTTGACAAAATGAAACATATACACCATAATAAATTAAAAACATTCCTTGAAAAAGAAAACAACTTAACAAATAATAAGCAAAACACACTCCACTTGCCAAAATCTTTAAGCACATAGATGATAAACAGGCATATTTCTATAAAACATTACATTTCTACAATCCTAAAACATATATCTTTCTATACCAATAGTATAGTGATTAACAAATTTTAACTCAAATTGAACTTATGAGAAATGTTGTCTTTTTAAAGACAAACAACTATGATAAGTGGTAACACTGTTATCAATATTTTTATACCATGCAAACACAACCAGAACCAGAACCATATGCACAACCAGAACCAACCACAACCACATGCACAACCAGAACCAACCACAACCAGAACAAAAAGTCAAAACTGAAACACATACCTTGCAATGCCTGAAACGATTTAACTCTTGCAATGCCAAAAACGAATGACTGAAATCCGAAAACAGAAATGACTGAATGACTGAAATGAAGAACTGAAACGAAGAACATGAATGAATAAATGAAAACGTGAACGAATGAAAACTAAAACGTGAACGT
>OZ014520.1:290527627-290540127 GCA_963966055.1 Lathyrus aphaca | reverse complement strand
GTTGCAAGATGGCAAATGATCCTTACAGAATATGACATCCAGTACACATCTCAGAAAGCCATCAAAGGCAGTGTATTGTCTGATTATCTTGCTGAGCAACCTATTGATGATTACCAGCCTATGAGATTTGACTTCCCTGATGAAGACATCATGTTCATAAAAGAAAAAGATCATGAAGAGCCTATTCACACTGAAGGGCCTGACCCGGAAGAAGAATGGACTATGATGTTTGATGGGGTTGTCAACGTGAATGGTCGTGGTGTTGGTGCAGTACTCATTACACCTAAGGAAGTTCACATGCCTTTCTCGGCAAAGCTCACCTTCAACTGCACTAACAACGAAGCTGAATACGAAGCTTGCATTATGGGTCTCGAGGAAGCCATTGACCTCAGGATCAAAACATTGACTGTATTCGGAGATTCAGCTCTGGTAGCTCTGGTAGTTAATCAAACCAACGGTAAATGGTACACACACCAGGATCATCTGATACCTTACAGGGATTATACAAGGAGGCTATTGACTTTCTTTACAACGGTCAAGCTTGAGTATATCCCTCGAGACGAGAATCAGTTTGCAGATGCTCTGGCTACCATTTCATCCATGATCAAAGTTTAAGCTGCCAACTTTGTGCCTCGAATTTCAGTGTCCAGACTCGACAGACCAGCATATGTATTTACAGCAGACGTTGTCAAAGATGATAAGCCTTGGTTCCATGACGTTAAGTGCTTCTTGGAGGATCAAACATACCCTCCTGGGGCATCTTCCAATGATAAGAAGACTTTAAGAAGGCTTGCTGGTAGTTTCTTCCTGAATACTGACGGTTCCCTGTACAAGAGAAACTTTGATATGGTACTCCTCAGATGCGTCGATAGAACAGAAGCAGGCTTATTGATGCACGAAGTGCACGAAGGATCCTTTGGTACCCATGCAGGAGGGCATGCCATGGCTAAGAAGTTACTAAGATTAGGCTATTACTGGATCACAATGGATGCTGACTGTTGTGCTTATGCTAGGAAGTGTCATAAATGCCAGATTTATGCGGATAAGGTGCATGTGCCTCCCAATCCTTTGAATGTGATGTCTTCACCCTGGCCCTTTGCCATGTGGGGCATTGACATGATTGGCAAGATTGAACCGACTGCTTCAAACGGCCACAGATTCATCTTGGTTGCTATTGACTATTTTACCAAGTGGGTTGAAGCATCTTCCTATGCAAATGTTACAAGGCAAGTGGTAGCCCGATTTCTGAAGAGAGATATCATCTGTCGATATGGAGTGCCTGAGCAAATCATTACTGATAATGGTTCCAACTTGAACAACAAAATGATGGCAGAGCTGTGCCGGGACTTCAAGATCCAACACCACAATTCTTCTCCTTACAGGCCAAAGATGAATGGCGCTGTTGAGGCAGCTAATAAGAATATCAAGAAGATTGTGCAGAAGATGGTAGTAACCTACAAAGACTGGCATGAGATGCTACCATTTGCCTTACATGGGTACCGCACGTCAATCAGAACATCTACTGGGGCAACACCGTATCAGCTTGTGTATGGTATGGAAGCAGTCCTACCAGTTGAAGTTGAATTACCCTCCCTACGGGTACTGATGGATGTTAAGCTGAACGAAGCAGAATGGGTCCGATCCCGATACGAACAACTGAGTCTGATTGAAGAGAAAAGATTGGTTGCAATCTGTCATGGGCAGTTGTATCAGAAAAGAATGAAGAAAGCCTTCGATCAAAAAGTCAGGCTCCGAGAGTACCAAGTAGGAGATCTTGTGCTGAAAAGAATCCTCCCTCCTCATACGGACCACAGGGGCAAATGGACTCCAAACTATGAAGGGCCATTCGTAGTAAAGAAAGTTTTCTCTGGTGGAGCACTTATGCTCAGTACTATGGATGGTGAAGACTTCCCGTCCCCTGTGAATTCAGGTGCAGTTAAAAAATACTTCGCATAAAATGACCCGCTGGACATAAAAACAGAATGAAAGTCCAGGCAAAAATAGGGCATCCCGGCGAGTCAAAAACAGAATAAAAGACTCGGGCAAAAATAAGGGAAAATAAAACAAAAAAATGTACACCCGCTGAGTTGAAAAGCCGCATTGGACAACTCAAGCAAAAATGGGTATCCCGATGGATCGAAAACCCGAAAGGGCGATTCATGCAAAACAAGGGAATAAGCGAACAACTGCATTCTGAATTCGTCTGTATCACTTACAACTTGGTAAGCTTCGAAAGGATCAAGCCTCTTTCAGAAACAACCTTTTTCAGAAAGCAAGACGAGAAGAGTGTCAAAAGTCATACGAGTCATAGCAAAGGGGAAGCTCCTTGAAGCGTCGTCAACATTGCCAACATTTTTGTTTCTCAATTTGTAACAGTCTCCTCATTTTAGGGGATATGTTTCTTTGACTGTATCTTGCCAATTCAGGGCATATGAATTAATAAAATCAGATTTTCAGTCATGTCTCGTCTCGTACATTTTATTTTCGTTTGCAAAATGTCTGATGTCTATAAGATACTGATTGCGTAGATGCAGATGGTTTCTCTTTTAAAGAATGCGTACTTGCAGGAAATATACTTACTCCCAGGTGTGTCTAAACTCCTATGATGGAATCCGGTAAGGGATACCTCGGGATTACTTGTGCATTTCTCTATCTTTTCCGGATTGCAGGCATTCAAAGCACAACATGGGGCATGAAAACTTCATCCCAGCAAGCTAACAAATCAGCACTCACTCAAGTCTTGGCACCCAAAGTGTTTTCTCCCCTGCTGAGTTGCCACTTGTTATTTCTCCCCAGCCGAGGTGTCAATCATTCTTCCTCTTCAGCCAAGTACAAAAGCCAGGGAGCCACTTCCCCACAGAGTTTCAGCCTCTATCCAGAAGAGCAGCACACGAAAGAATCACAACAGAGTGACGAAGACTTCTACAAACCCCAGCTGGGTCCCTCATTACCAAGAATGGGTCTATCAGTGACCTATTCCTCCAAGCAGATGCATCTCAATGGTCTCATCCCCAGCTGGGATGTCCACTTCAAACAGATCAACCAGAGATCTTCGCAGCAACGGGATCCGAATCCCGGATCGGTATCTTTGCATAATCATAGCATCCGCATCATATTCACCCCACAAAGCGTAGCATTCCGTCTAACACGGAGCATTACGGCAAAAATCAAACATATTGCATAATCATAGGTCATGGTCTGAATCAAACACTTGTGAATATTGACAATCCATCAACAGCATACAGAATGCTCCCCAGATCCCCCAGCAAGGAGCTAAAGCAGTTGCCTCACACTCACCAATACGAATACACACTCCTTTTGGCACCCGTCCGTGTCATCATTCCCCAGTAAAGTCGCCCGAGAACTCTTTACAAACAGATCATCCGTATTACAGATATTTCTTGGCACCCGTCCATCATATCCCCAACAGAAAGCCAAGGCGTCCCCTTTGCACTCACAGATTCGTATATATATATATATATATATATATATATATATATATATATATATATATATATATATATATATATATATATATATATATATATATATATATATATAACTTCCTTGACACCCGTCCGTGTCACTTTCCCCAGCACAGTTGCCTAAACACCTTGTATATCTGATACTTTGTTTATACTATACTTTTCTCCTTTTGACACCCGTCCGTGTCACTCTCCCCAGCAGCTTAAACACTCAACTATACACCACTCATACCTATTATTCCTGTTTTCACTCATATACAAATACTCGTTTGTACCTTGTACATATCACTCAAATCCCCTCGGATTCGACACTCGTCCGTGTTCTTTGTTAACCCGTTGGTACTCGTCCGTATCATCATCTCAGAACATGCGTCAAGCGTTTGTTTCTACCTGATACTCGTCCGTATCATAAGTCTTAAGAATGCTCGTCCGCATCTTTAATCCATACACTGTGTCAAACACTCTTGTCTTCTTGAATTTAGGCACTCGTCTGTGTCCATTTTCCCCCCAGAAGAGTCCCCTCAGAATCAACGCTCGTCTGTGTTCCTTGTTAATCAGTTGATACTCGTCTGTATCATCATCTCTGAACACATGTCAGTATTTGTTTCTCGTCCGTATCGCAGTCTTAAGGATGCTCGTCCGCATCTTTGATTTATACACAACGTCAAAACACTTATACCTTTTATTTCTTGGATATAAACACTCGTCCGTGTTTACTATTCCCCAGTAAATCACCAACAAAGCAAATTTCTTTTTATCTGACATTCGTCCTATGTCATGATAAACCTTGAGAGCAGCCGTCCCCTGCTAGGTGATCGTCCTTCACCTCTTGATGATTGTCCTTCATCATGCTCATCCGATGGTCGTCCCCATCGTCGACCCTTTTTATCCGACATTCGTCCTATGCCGTGATATTTAGCAGTCGTCCCCTGCTAGGTGATCGTCCTTCACCTTTTGATGATCGTCCTTCATCATTTTATCCGATGGTCGTCCCCATCGTTGATTTTGTTATCTGACATTCGTCCTATGTCATGATAAACCTTGAGAGAAGCCGTCCCCTGCTAGGTGATCGTCCTTCACCTCTTGATGATCGTCCTTCATCATGCTCGTCCGATGGCCGTCCCCATCGTTGACTTTTTATCCGACATTCGTCCTATGTCGCGATACTTTCGGCAGCCGTACCCTGCCAGGTGATCGTCCTTCACCTTAGATGACCGTCCCTCATCTTATCCCAACAGAGCAGTCGTCCCCTGCTAGGTGATCGTCCTTCACCTTTGATGACCGTCCCTCATCATTATTTCATTTATTCTTTAACCCGATGGCCGGCCCCGTCGTGGTCCCTTTTCCTTTTCCTGATGATCGTCCTTCATCAGTCTAGCCCGATGGCCGTCCCCATCGTTGCTTGCATTACTTTATGAACCTGATGGCCGTCCCCATCATTTTTCATATTCCCCAGAGAATCTTACAGCTTTACTTGATGGCCGTCCCCATCATAATCTCTTATATCCCCAACATGTCGGTCGTCCCCGTCATTGCTTTATTTCCCGCATTTTTCCAGCATGTCGGCCGCCCCCGTCATTGCTCTTTCCCCAGCAGTCGTCCTCTGCTCGACGGTCGTCCTCCGTCGCCCACACTTTGTATTATACTTTATTTTCCTTTTACAATCTATATCCCTTTTCTTCTTCATTCTGTGAGTGCAAATTTTGGACTGTCTTTGGTATTCAACCACAAGTTATCTTGTTTGCCTGATAAGCCGTCGCTTACATCCTGCACAGCTAACTCATGTTTGAATAGGGGCAGCTGTAAACACCCCAAATTTGCCCTCACTCATTCACACCATGGCTTGTGATCTTTTCATATGCATAAACTCAATCATAGCATATCATATTACATTTTTGATTCACTGCATAGACTCAAAGTCATTTGCATCTAGGGTTTGTGATCTGGGCAATCCAAGAGCTTCTTGAGCCACTCCAAAGGTCATCAATCACTTCAAAGGGGTCCATGTATGTTCAAGCATCATATTATATCCCCTCAAAGTCAAAAATGTCAAAGAATCACAAGAACTGAGAATGGCATGGAGGCATAGCCAGGTTTGACTGCACAGATGACCTAAAATTAGGGTTTTGGTTTCAGAGGCCATAACTCCAAATTTTTTGGTCATTCTTGTTTCCATTGGTCTCTATATGGTATAGGGAGCATGCATATCAATTTTCATGAAGAAATTCCATGGGGAAGTCATCTGATCAAGAGTTGACTTTTCAAGCAAGTCAGTGCAAAATCAGGGCATCTGAGGCCCCCAATGACCCAACCAAAGGGTGTTCTTCATCATTTTTGATTGTGTATGATCTTTATTTGATTATGGAAGATGTTGGAAGTTCACAAAATTGAAGAATTTCAAGTCTTTTGCAAAGTTGACTTTTTGGGAAAGTTTGACTTTTAATGAAATTGCCATTTTGGGAAACTTTTTCAACCCTTGCTTTTTGATTCAAAAATGCTTCAAATGGAAAAACTTTGGTCATGAAAGTTATAGAATGGATCATTCCCTTTTCAAAAAGTACAAGAACATGACCTAATTCATTTTGGATCAAAAGTTATGGCTTGTCAAAGTTGGCTAAAATCACAAAATTTGAAGTTTTCTACCAAAGAGGTATTTTGCAAAATGGTTTGATCAAGTGTTCTAAAGGCCTCAAATGTGTACCATTTCTTCACAACATGATCATATGACCTCTAAAAGTCAGATTGCACCAAAGAATCACCTCATTTCATGCCTTGAAACTCAAGAAATCTCAAAGGAACCAAACTTGAACCAAATTGCAAAACATATCATAAACTTCAAACCACTTGCTGAATCATCTCATAAACCATTCCATGGCTCTCCCTAAACTCAGCTGAGCCCAAGCATGCCAAAAAGCAAGTTGTACCATTGCCCATACCTCAAGTACACATCAAGTTGACATTTTGGCCAAAGACCCATACCAATCACCATAGGCCACCAACAAATTTCTGACTTATCCCCTTTTGATACATGGACAAAACCCAGCCTAACACATAACACAACTCACTCTGATCTTGCCCACAAGCCCTAGTTCCAAGTTTATGCTCCATTTGCAAAAGCTTTCGAAACTGATTGCACAAGCCTCAAATACACAAACCAACTTCACAAATCAACTCAGCACACTTCCCTGGTCACAAACCACCCCTCACCATAGCCTGAAAGTCACTGAATCAAAAACACGATCACCACCCTCCCTTGAGCAGAACTTCTGCCATCTCTCAAACAAGCCATCATAAATTCTTTCCAAGCATCAAGACTTCATCAGGAGCTCAAGAGGAGTGGATTGCACAAAGAGAGGAGGCCAGAAAGTTGCAAACTGAGAAAGCTCAAGCTCAGGTATCTCAAGAACTTTTTTTTCCAGAAATGAGTTTTTAAGTTTCTAGATTGTTCTTCATGCTTTGCTGATCACTCTGATGTTCTTGCTTTTTGAAATGGTTGAGAAATGAGCATTTAATCTTGTTCTGAAACTTTTCTGACCTAAACATGTTTTGCTTCGATTCACATGATTGATGAATGAAAAATGGTTTTTGTTTAGGGGTTTTGATTTAGTTTCGAATGGGGATGATTTCTGGGTGATTAGTTTTCATTTTCATGACGTTTTGAGGATTTTAGCAACTTTCAGGTGAGGGTCTTGCCGGAGTGATCAGCAAAGCACTGATTAGCCCTAAACACTTTCAGGTAAGACCCTCACCCCTTGGATCTGGCGCGCAGTCTTTCCCTCCTTCCCCAGTTTGAATTCAGGCCACTGGATGCGCATACTTTTCTTTTAATTCATTTTATTTTCTATTTTTATTCATTTATTTTGTACATTTTATTTAAAATAGTAAAAATCATTCAAAAATTCTGAAAATTTTTATTCAAGCTTTTATTAATTTTCAGAAACCAAAAACATTTTAATTTTTATTTTTTGCATTAAAAAATATTTTTAAATCATTTAAAAGTTTATTTTTAATTAATTAATGAGAATTAATTAATTAAAAATACTTTTAGGTATTTAAAAATCACAAAAAAATTCATGAAACCTTTAAAATCATTTAGAAACATTTTCCAACCCTCAAAACAAATTTCTTTTTTGATCTTGATGCCTTTTGACAATTTTCAATGGAATTAATTTCATTTCAAGGCATTATTTTGATTCAAACTTCAAAAATTCATTTCTGCCTAACCATTGAGAGTTGGATGATGATTCTTTTTGCATTGCATATTGCATATCATGTAGTTTATAGGATTAAATTGGCATGATTTGATCTTGCATTTTCAATTTGTTTGACATTTTTCTTGACAAGGTACCATAAAACCCTAGCAATCTTAGAAAATTCATAACCCTAATTAGGTTAAGAGTTAGAACCCCTCCTTTGGGCAGTGAGTTTGTATAGGCTTAGGGTTCCTTTGAATGCATTTCCAATTTTTTATCTTAATGTTTGCTTCTGGTTTTGGTTTTTGTTTTGTGCATTGATCATAAACCCTAATTTGGGCTATCATTTGCATCCATCCTCCATTTGCTTGCATACCATGACTTGCCATGACATTTTATGCATCCATTTGATTCATTTGACATCTTAATACATATTAGAATCATGTTTGATCATTGCATCTTTCATTTGCCATGTTGTATGTCATTTGCATTCCATAACTTTTCATGTATGATCATGGTTCTAAGATTGTTTCATTTGCATCCATATGTTCATATGATCATTCTAGTGCCTTGCCTCATGTTTGCATCATCTCTTGGCATCATTATCATCACACTTATGCTTCTGGTTTTGGTTTGTATCATGTCATTGCATCTCATATGCATTGCATTGCATTCCTTTCACTAACTTTTCAGGTGGTAAGTTACTTTGAGAAGTGATTTTGCCTTCACTTCTCACAATCTCTTTTCATCTCTCTTATGCATCATTGCTGCATTTTGTCTTGTGCTTGATATTGAGTTTTCTCATTCTCCTTCATCTTACTTTCTTTCTTCAAGTGACTTGTCTTCTTAAATGAAGCAAGTTACTTTGCTTCTCTTTGCTCCTTTCATCTGCTTCCTGGTGGTTCCTCTGAAGATCTTTCTTGAAAACCTCACAAACCCTAGGAACAACCAAGCATGACAATAATTAGGGTTTTGATTAGTCCCCCACTTAGTTTTTACCTTTGTGTCTCATTGAGTCTTCTCTTCTCATCTCCTAATCAGGGACTAAACCCTAAAGGCTTTAAGGCTTTGTGATTAAGCTTATGCCTGCATCCTTCTATTAGGATGGAGTGTATAACTTTAATCCTAAGTGTTAAACCCTTAATGTGTTTAAATCCTTTAATCAATCCACTTAATAACTATCAAGACATCAAGCTTGTAACTTGGGCCTTGCATTAGGGTTCTAATTCTTCCTTAATTGGTTAAGAAGGACTAACCCTAGTGTTAATGGACAAGTCCTCCTCAAGTTGTCTTACAAACCCTAAAACTCACTTCATCATCATATCATTAAATAAAATCCACTTAATAAAGGCCTTGTTTTGTCATGAGTTTAATCCCTAATCATGGATTATGTTGAGGAGCATTCCTCAGCTTAAACATTCTCATCTATTATCCTTCTATTAGGATAGTGTAATGAGTCTGTTTAATCTTTGATTATGGCTTAATCTCATTACTTAACACTAAACAAAAACACCAAAAACATCTAAGTAATTACAAGTAGGTTAATGATCTTAATCCTACATCATGGTGATTAAGTGTGAGAAGCTGACTTCACACTTAAGGTATTCTCATTACCCCTAATCAGAGGGAAGATGTGATGAGTGTACCAATCCATTGGTTTAGGCTTAAGCTCATTAATCTATGACAAACTTCAAAAAGCAATAAAAGACTGAAAACACAAAAAACAAACAATAACCGTCTCCTCCGGGATTCTTTTCTCATCTCATTCACTCACAATCGAGAACTTGCTTCTTCCATCTAATGCAAGACAGTTTGCACCTGAGCCAGACAGGTCATGCACTTGAGCATAGACAAGCAAGCAGTTCACAGTCAATTTATCTTTCAGTCTCTTTGGGTCGAACTACGGTGTTCTGACTTCCTCATTGCACTAGAGGATACGTAGGCATAACTTAACAGTTATCGAACAAAAGTCTCTGTATATTCCCCCTCTTCCAGTTTCATTCTTTTAGCCTCATATTCTTGAGCTTCATTCATTTCTTACACTGACATTGTACATTTATGCACTTCACCTTTCTTTTACACTGACACCTGTACATCCTTTTCCAGCTCTTTATACACAAATTGCACTGACACTACCCCTTTAAAACACAAGTCTTTTAAGCGTGGATCCCGTCGAGTACGACGGACAATCTGGGTGCTAATACCTTCCCAGGTTGTAACCAACCCCCTTTCTCAGTCTCTCTGGTTCGCAACCGTCTTATCCATGTCATTTCTTAGGTTTATGCAGCATTACCTTTCCTCCGGGATAAAAATGCCTAGCTGGCGACTCTTTCTTTCTTGTGAGTTCACTCCTGTGTGTTCTCACATCCTCCTTTCGCCGACCGTTCACGTCTGTACCTTTATTTGAGCCATTTCTCATTTATCGGGAGCGACAGCTTGGCGACTCTGCTGGGGACCCTTATACTGTAACCGGGGCTTCTGGTTCTTTTTGTGGGTTCCTCCTAGCGCTTGTTTGATTTGTGTGTACTGGGGTGTTATGTGCTATTTGTGTTTGTATATTTATTGCTTTATGTACAATTTGTTTACGGCTTTCTTTACAGCCTTATGTTATCATACTGTCATACTGTTCTGGCTGGATCTGGTTTTGTTGCTTTGGTGGGTGGGTGTTTTATTGAGAGTTTAAGGTCCTATACCTGGGACCTGAGTGACACCTAGGCTAGAGTGGTTCATGTTCTTTCCCATTCCATTTCGGTCTGGTGCGGGAATATGAAACACGGTTCAGATATGGGTTTCTTCTTGAGAACTCTGTGTTACAGATCTCCTGTAGTGCTAGGGCTATCTCGGAAGCCTGCTAAGTCTGGATGACCTTTATTATTGACCTTCAGAAACTGAGGTGAATTAGAGGAGGATCTTTTATGGTTATTGTAAACATTGTACCTCCGGGTTAGAAGTGTTTACACTTCTCATAGCTGATCCAAGTCTGAGGATCCTTGTTTTAGAACATCACCTGTGAGGGGGTTGGGCTGTTTACAGGTTTGCAGGTACCTTTGACCTCAGCATACCCTGTTACTTTGATTTGATTAAGAGTAATCCATTTTGGGACAGTTCTTGTGTTTTTAACCCTGGACATGTGACTCTTTATTTGAGTCCCCCACCCTGGTTACTGGACTTATGAACCTCCATCTGGATTTCTTGAACATACATGGACTTATATCAAGGCAGTTAACCAGATCCAGCCTAATCACAAACCCTTGCATATCATTTGCATACGTCATCATTGCATCATTTAACATGTGTTTATTTGTTTTTCAGGGTATCCATATTACATTTGGCTTGGTTTTGACCCTTTCATCTGCATAGGCCTTTTTGTTCACCAGCTATTTGCTTCAGCAATCTTCATCAGCTACCCTGCTTCAGTCACCTGCATCTCCAGTATCAGCCTGTCAGTGGCCCATCTCCAGTGTTAGTCTCCATCATCAGCATCTGTCTCAGCTCTTCATCAGCAGACATGGCACCCAAGAAAAGCAACATCTCCTACCATTTCTTTGAGCCTGAGCTGGCTAGCATCAGGAAGGTCCAGGCCCTGATTACTCCAGACCATATACCACTATTCAGAGAACATTATGGAGGCATCCTTGATGTGGTTATGGATTTGGACCCTTCCCAGAGGAGCTTGATTCATACTTGCCTGCAGTTCTATGATTCCCCTATGTGGTGCTTCACCTTCCAGAATTTTCAGTTAGGACCCTTGTTGGAAGAGTATTCATCACTGATTAGTGTACCTATCAGGGGTGGAGTCCCCTTCAACCCTGAGATGGCTTTCCCTAGTAATGAAGAGGTAGCAAAGGCATTGTATCTGGAACCAGTTCTGATTGAGCAAAACATGACAGCAAAGGCTGGAATCTCTAGTCTACACTTGGATTTCTTGACCTCTCAGGCTATTTTGAAGGCCTCCTTGGGAGAGTGGAAGGCAGTCTGTGCATTATTAGCCCTCAGCATATATGGGGTTATTTTATTTGCAGATGAGCCTAAGTTTATTAGCAAGAATGCAATCCATCTTTTCATCCTGAGGAACCCAGTGCCTACCTTACTGGGAGATTTCTACTACTCTGTTCATCAAAGGAATGAAAAGCAAAGAGGAAGATTGGTGAGGTGTTGTGCTCCCTTGTTCCATACCTGGCTGCTCAAACACTTGCCCAAAACTGATGCATTCTTGAACCCCCACCAACAGAAGAATTGGGCTAGGAGACTTGTTGCTTTAACCTCATATGATATCAGGTGGTGCACTCAGAGCACCAAGGGCAGGGACATCATTACTAGTTGTGGGCAATTCCCCAATGTACCTCTGATAGGAGTGAAGGGTTGCATCAACTACAACCCTCTGCTATTCAAAAGACAACTGGGCTATGCATTGGTCCACCCTCCTAGAGTACAAGATCTAGCTGAGACCCTTTATTGTGAGGTCAAGCCTAATCTGGCTACTGTCAGGCAAGCATCCTGGGCTCGGGACAATGTCCAGACTAAAGGGATGGCCATTCTTGGGAGATGCAACAATGTGGCCTCAGCTCAGTATTATGAGTGGTCCCATGCTAGGGCTCAAATTTCTGGGATGCCCTTCACCATTGAAGATGTACCTGGACCATCCACAGCACCACCTCCAGCCACTGTCAGCCTGGAGGAGTTTGAGAAGCTAAAAGAGAGGAATGAGAATTTGTCTGAAGCCTTGAAGAGAACCCTCTGGGAGAGGAGTGATGGTCGTCTGGACATTGAAAGGTTAGAAAAGCTTAAGGTGGAGCATCTAGCCAGGATTGAAAAGTCAGAG
>OZ014520.1:290513639-290521139 GCA_963966055.1 Lathyrus aphaca | reverse complement strand
GCGACAAAGGTTCATAAACTATGTTGAAGGTTTACAAAAGTTTAAGGTTTAAGGTTTATAAAAAAAATTAGGGTTTTGGTTTATGAAAATTTTTAGGGTTTATCTAAAAAATTAGGCTTTGAAAAAAAAATTAATGTTTAAAAAAAAAGGCTTAGAGAATTAAAAATATTAGGGTTTAAATTAGCAATTTAATCTAAAACCTACATTAAGTGTTATGAGAGAAATAAAATGATTTTTACAGGAAAAAGAAAGAAGTTATTATTTTTTTTGTAAAATATTTATTTATTTAATTTAAAAAATATATTAACATTTTATGAGAGAAATATGTATGTATGTATGTATGAATGTATGTATGTATGAATGTATGAATGTATGTATGTATGTATGAATTTAGGCATGTATGAATGTATATATTAGGACTAATGATCAGACGATTTTTCTACTCCTAGTAGGCAAAACAAATTTTCCATCGGACCCAATTTTCCCAAAAACCGATTTTTTTTCCTACACGCAAGAAGGCCAAATACGTGAAGAACCTTGGGCCTAAACGCAACAACACTAAATCTTAGACTCTAATATCGATTTTTAATGACAAGAATCCCCGGCAACAGCGCCAATTTGATCCGCGTGTCGCGCACGGATCAAAAACGAGTAATTTTTTGAAAACGTAGTATAGCGACAATGACTCGAATTGTTTCACAAGGATTCTTGTATTGTTATTAATCGAAGGTAACTGAATTCCGAATTAGGGGGGTTTTGTTTTAAGGTTTGTTTTAAGGTCGATAATAAAACAGAACAATTAAGCGATTAAACTAAGTGATTTTGCAATTAAACTAAACGATTTATCTACTGTTTCGGTTTCCCAACTTATCATCGATTTACATAATTTTCATGCCCTAAGCGGATTCTAATCCCTTTTCGATAATAGTACCAACTAACAAGCGTAAAAGATCCTATAAGACCTATATTCCTAAATTCCGAATTAAGCAAACAGATTAAATCTTCCGTGAATTAAGCAAACACGAAAATTGCGCGGATAAAGCAAACGCGATAAAGTAAAGGAATTATTGGTGCAATCGAAATTAATCAATATTATTTTATATAATTGAATAAAGCAGACAAAGTATATAGCATAATATTAAAAGGGAAAAGCAATTAATTGAAAATTAGGCAACCTCAAGGTTGCGGTGGAAATCGATTACAGTAGATGAATCTCGGTGATTAGTTCTCCATGATTCGTCTCTTTGAAAGTAAAGTATAAATTCGTCAAAAGTAGTGTGTTCAAGAACAGCCACGGCTGCTAGGTTAAATAGGAACTGAATGACATGAAACTGAATAAAACTAAATGACATGAAACTGAATAAAACTAATGTAGCCGCTTTAAACGAAATTCTGGAAAATATGATTCCGAATCTGATTTTGACTCCAACATGAAAGTTGTAGCTCTCTCTCTCTTAGCTTTCCATCGACTGGTAGAACGCCTCAATCAGATTCCTGGAACTCCGGTTATGATCATTTCCGTAAAAGCTGTTAAAGCTGAAAATTAAGTACGAAAATTAAATTAAGCCAAAAATAAAGTAAATTAGAAAAACAAATTAAAATATAAAAATAAACAAATAAAACTAAAGAAATGCCTAAGTGCAATCATGTAGGAATGTGCACCAAAATGCACTGATTAGTACGCATGCATATATATATATATATATATATATATATATATATATATATATATATATATATATATATATATATATATATATATATATATATATATATATATATATATATATATATATATATATATATATATATATATATATATATATATATATATATATACACACACACACACACACACATTAAGCTGGAAAAAATATTATATTAACTAAATATGTATATATGCATGTATGCATGTATGCATGGATGTAAGTTTGTACATATGTATATATATATATATATATATATATATATATATATATATATATATATATATATATATATATATATATATGTATGTATATATATATATGTATGTATATATATATATATATATTTATATTAAGCTACAAAAAATATTATATAAACTAAATATGACATAAATTTGGCTAACGGAGAAACACAACACCAAGATATCCTTATAATATATATATATATATATATATATATATATATATATATATATATATATATATATATATATATATATATATATATATATATATATATATATATATATATATATATAATAACTAAATATGCCATAAGTTTGGCTAACGGAGAAACACCACACCAAAATATCCTTATGTATGTATGTACGCATGTATGTACGCATACATGTATGTATATGAATGCATGTATGTTTATGTGTGTGTATATATATATATATATATATATATATATATATTAAGCTGCAAAAAAATATTATGTATGTATGTATGTATGTATGTATTTACGTATGTATGTACGCATGCATTTATGTATGAAAACAAAGTTTGACATAATAGTAATTATAATAAATTAAAAAAAATACGGAAATATAAATCTACACTATTACATGGCTGGGGCAGTTACATAATTATATGGCGAAAAATTAAACTACACTATTGTAAGAGAGGAACAATTACACAGTAAAAATATAATACACATGAATAGCATAAAAATGAGCGACAAAGGTTCATAAACTAGGTTGAAGGTTTACAAAAGTTTAAGGTTTTAGGTTTATAAACAAAATTAGGGTTTTGGTTTATGAAAATTTTTAGGGTTTATCTAAAAAATTAGTTTTTGAAAATAAAAATTAAGGTTTAAAAAAAAAGGTATAGAGAATTAAAAATGTTAGGGTTAAAATTAGCAATTTAATCTAAAACCTACATTAAGTGTTATGAGAGAAATAAAATGATATTTTAAAGGAAAAAGAAAGAAGTTATTATTTTTTTTGTAAAATATTTATTGATTTTATTTAAAAAATATATTAACATTTTATGAGAGAAATATGTATGTATGTAAGTATGTATGTATGTATGAATGTATGTATGTATGTATGAATATATATATATATATATATATATATATATATATATATATATATATATATATATATATATATATATATATATATATAAATGTATATATATGTATTTATGTATGTATGAATGTAGGCATGTATGAATGTATATATTAGGACTAATGATCAGACGATTTTTCTACTCCTAGTAGGCAAAACAGATTTTCGATCGGACCCAATTTTCCCAAAAACCGATTTTTTTTTCCGACACACGAGAAGGCCAAAAACGTGAAGAACCAGGGGCCTAAACGCAACAACACTAAATCTAAGACTCTAATATCGATTTATAAAGACAAGAATCCCCGGCAACGGCGACAATTTGATCTGCGTGTCGCGCACGGATCATAAACGAGTAATTTTTTGAAATCGTAGTATAGCGACAATGACTCGAATCGTTTCACAAGGATTCTTGTATTGTTATTAATCGAAGGTAACTGAATTCCGAATTAGGGGGGTTTTGTTTTAAGGTTGGTTTTAAGGTCGATAAAAAAAACAGAACAATTAAGCGATTAAAATAAGTGATTATGCAATTAAACTAAACGATTTATCTACTGTTTTTCGTTTCCCAACTTATCATCGATTTACATAATTTTCTTGCCCTAAGCGGATTCTAATCCCTTTTTGATAATAGTACCAATTAACAAGCGTAAAAGATCCTATGAGACCTATATTCCTAATTCCGAATTAAGCAAACGGATTAAATCTTCCGTGAATTAAGCAAACACGAAAATTGCGCGGATAAAGCAAACACGATAAAGTAAAGGAATGATAGGTGCAATCGAAATTAATCAATATTATTTTATATAATTGAATAAAGCAGACAAAGTATATAGCATAATATTAAAAGGGAAAAGCAATTAATTGAAAATTATAAAACCTCAAGGTTGCGGTGGAAACCGATTACAGTACATGAATCTTGGTGATTAGTTCTCCATGATTCATCTCTTTGAAAGTAAAGAATAAATTCGTCAAACGTAGTGTGTCCAAGAGCAGCCGCAGCTGCTAGGTTAAATAGGAAACCTAAAAACCCGTTTACAACCCAACTGGGTCAAATACATAACCCAGGCCCAATTCTAGATGACATGAAACTGAATAAAACTAATGCAGCCGCTTTAAACGAAATTCTGGAAAATATGATTCCGAATCTGACTTTGACTCCAACATGAAAGTTGTAGCTCTCTCTCTTAGCTTTTCATCAACTGGTAGAACGCCTGAATCAGATTCTTGGAACTCCGGTTATGATCATATCCGTAAAAGCTGTTAAAGCTGAAAATTAAGTACGAAAATTAAATTAAGCCAAAAATAAAGTAAATTAGAAAAAAAAATTAAAATATAAAAATAAACAAATAAAACTAAAGAAATGCCAAAGTGCAATCATGTAGGAATGTGCGCCAAAATGCACTGATCAGTACGCATATATATATATATATATATATATATATATATATATATATATATATATATATATATATATATATATATATATATATATATATATATATATATATATATATATATATATATATATATATATATATATATTAAGCTGCAAAAAATATTATATAAACAAAATATGACATAAATTTGGCTAACGGAGAAACACAACACCAAGATATCCTTATAATATCCTTATAATATATATATATATATATATATATATATATATATATATATATATATATATATATATATATATATATATATATATATAAACTAAATATGCCATAATTTTGGCTAAAGGAGAAACACAACACCAAAATATCCTTATGTATGTATGTATGTATGTATATATGTATGTATGTACGCATGCATGTATGTATATGAATGCATGTATGTATGTATATATGTGTGTGTATATATATATAAATATATATATATATATATATATATATATATATATATATATATATATATATATATATTTATATATTAAGCTGCAAAAAAATATTATGTATGTATGTATGTATTTGCGCATGTATGTACGCATGCATTTATGTATGAAAACAAAGTTTGACATAATAGTAATTATAATAAATTAAAAAAAAATACGGAAATATAAATCTACACTATTACATGGCTGGGGCAGTTACATAATTATATGGCAAAAAATTAAACTACACTATTGCAAGAGAGGAACAATTACACAGTAAAAATATAATACACATGAATAGCATAAAAATGAGCGACAAAGGTTCATAAACTAGGTTGAAGGTTTACAAAAGTTTAAGGTTTTTTAGATTTATAAAAAAAAATTAGGGTTTTGGTTTATGAAAATTTTTAGGGTTTATCTAAAAAATTAGGTTTTGAAAAAAAAATTAAGGTTTAAAAAAAAGGTTTAGAGAATTAAAAATATTAGGGTTAAAATTAGCAATTTAATCTAAAACCTGCATTAAGTGTTATGAGAGAAATAAAATGATTTTTTAAAGGAAAAAGAAAGAAGTTATTATTTTTTTTTAAAATATTTATTTATTTTATTTAAAAAATATATTAACATTTTATGAGAGAAATATGTATGTATGTATATATGTATGAATGTATGTATGTATGAATATATATATATATATATATATATATATATATATATATAAATATAAATATATATATATATATATATATATATATATATATATGAATGTAGGCATGTATGAATGTATATAACGACAAAAATCCCCGGCAACGGCGCTAATTTGATCTGCGTGTCGCGCATGGATCATAAACTAGTAATTTTTTGAAAACGGAGTATAGCGACAATGACTCGAATCGTTTCACAAGGATTCTTGTATTGTTATTAATCGAAGGAAACTGAATTCCGAATTAGGGGGGGTTTGTTTTAAGGTTTGTTTTAAGGTCGATAAAAAAAACAGAACAATTAAGCGATTAAAATAAACGATTTATCTACTGTTTCGGTTTCCCAACTTATCATCGATTTACATAATTTTCATGCCCTAAGCGGATTCTAATCCCTTTTCGATAATAGTACCAATTAACAAGCGTAAAAGATCTTATAAGACCTATATTCCTAAATTCCGAATTAAGCAAACGAATTAAATCTTCCGTGAATAAAGCAAGCACAAAAATTGCGCGGATAAAGCAAACGCGATAAAGTAAAGGAATGATAGGTGCAATCGAAATTAATCAATATTATTTTATATAATTGAATAAAGCAGACAAAGTATATAGCATAATATTAAAAGGGAAAAGCAATTAATTGAAAATTATAAAATCTCAAGGTTGCGGTGGAAACCGATTACAGTAGATGAATCTCGGTGATTAGTTCTCCATGATTCGTCTCTTTGAAAGTAAAGAATAAATTCGTCAAAAGTAGTGTGTCCAAGAGCAGCCGCGGCTGCTAGGTTAAATAGGAAACCTAAAAACCCGTTTACAACCCAACTGGGTCAAATACATAACCCAGGCCCAATTCTAAATGACATGAAACTGAATAAAACTAATGCAGCCGCTTTAAACGAAATTCTGAAAAATATGATTCTGAATCTGACTTTGACCCCAACATGAAAGTTGTATCTCTCTCTCTTAGCTTTCTATCGATCTGTAGAACGCCTCAATCAGATTCTTGGAACTCCGATTATGATCATTTCCGTAAAAGCTGTTAAATGTGAAAATTAAGCCAAAAGTAAAGTAAATTAGAAAAACAAATTAAAATATAAAAATAAACAAATAATACTAAAGTTAAGAAATATTTATCTAGACAACATATAACTAGAGTTCAATGATTTATCTCTAGCAAACACCTTAAGTCTGAAATATTTAGTTAAGAAATAAACATTTTATAAAATGCCAACCTAAGTTTGTATAATAAAAACTAACAGTAAATAAATTGCAATCAATCAAAAAAGTAAACATAGATTTCCACAGAAAAAGATGGAGAGTGATACTTACACGTGTAGCAGTGTGGCATGCAATCACTTTCCTCTACATCCTGATGATCTTTACTCAGAGTTGTAGAATTCAGAGGGAAAAAGCCTGCATGCCATACTAAAATTATATCAATTATAAATTAGAGATTAAACTGACTAATAAAGATTAACAAAAGCGCTGATCGTGTGTCTAAACTTCAAAAAGAAAATCTGCAATTGAAATCGTGATTAAAATAAGAAAGAAACATATATGGAATGAGAATATATGCTAAAAATTAAAAAGTTTGGAGGAATCGTCAAAGAGGCGAGGATGACGAATCCAAATTGAATATCCAAACTGCAACATGCACAATGCTTAAGTTGAAACAATAGATGTGCAAGCATAATGAAAAGAAGAAGATTTACCAAGGCGGAGGAGGAGGAGGCGTTAGGATTTTGGCAGTAGTGTTGTAGTTGTTGTTTCTTGGTTGACAAGTTGCGGTGCTGAAAAGAAGAAGTGGTTCTTTGAGTTTTGAGAGAAAATAGTTTTGGCAAAAAAAAATTGGATTTTTCAATTAGCTCAAA
>OZ014520.1:290493639-290496139 GCA_963966055.1 Lathyrus aphaca | reverse complement strand
GATATATGCATGCATGCATGCATACATACATACATACATACATACATTCATACATATTTCTCTCATAAAATGTTAATATATTTCTCTCATAAAATGTTAATATATTTTTTAAATAAAATAAATTAATATTTTACAAAAAAAATAATAACTTCTTTCTTTTTCCTTTTAAAAATCATTTTATTTCTCTCATAACACTTAATGTAGGTTTTAGATTAAATTCCTAATTTTAAAATTCATTTTATTTCTCTCATAACACTTAATTTTTTTTTTCAAAACCTAATTTTTTAGATAAACCCTAAAAAATTTCATAAACCAAAACCCTAATTTTTTTTTATAAACCTAAAACCTAAAACTTTTGTAAACCTTCAACCTAGTTTATGAACCTTTGTCGCTCATTTTTATGCTATTCATGTGTATTATATTTTTACTGTGTAATTGTTCCTCTCTTGTAATAGTGTAGTTTAATTTTTCGCCATATAATTATGTAACTGCCCCAGCCATGTAATAGTGTAGATTTATTTTTCCGTATTTTATTTAATTTATTATAATTACTATTATGTAACACTTTGTTTTCATACATACATGCATGCGTACATACATGGGTAAATACATACATACATAATATTTTTTGCAGCTTAATATTTATATATATATATATATATATATATATATATATATATATATATATATATATATATATATATATATATATATACATACATGCATGCGTACATACATACATTCATACATACATAAATACATATAAATATATATATATATATATATATATATATATATATATATATATATATATATATATATATATATATATATATAGAAATTCATACATACATACATTCATACATACATACATATTTCTCTCATTAAATGTTAATATATTTTTTAAATAAACTAAATTTATATTTTACAAAAAAAATAATAACTTCTTTCTTTTTCCTTTTAAAAATCATTTTATTTCTCTCATAACACTTAATATAGGTTTTAGATTAAATTGCTAATTTTAACCCTAATATATTTAATTCTCTAAACCCTTTTTTTTTAAACCTTAATTTTTTTTTCAAAACCTAATTTTTTAGATAAACCCTAAAACATTTCATAAACCAAAACCCTAATTTTTTTTTATAAACCTAAAACCTAAAACTTTTGTAAACCTTCAACCTAGTTTATGAACCTTTGTCGCTCATTTTTATGCTATTCATGTGTATTATATTTTTACTGTGTAATTGTTCCTCTCTTGTAATAGCGTAGTTTAATTTTTCGCCATATAATTATGTAACTGCCCCATCCATGTAATAGTGTAGATTTAGTTTTCCGTATTTTATTTAATTTATTATAATTACTATTATGTCAGACTTTGTTTTCATACATACATGCATGCGTACATACATACATACATACATAATATTTTTTGCAGCTTAATATATATATATATATATATATATATATATATATATATATATATATATATATATATATATATATATATATATATATATATATATATATATATATATATATATATATACATACAAGCATGCGTACGTACATACATTCATACATACATACATAAATATATATATATATATATATATCTATATATATATATATATATATATATATATATATATATTCATACATACATTCATACATACATATTTCTCTCATAAAATGTTAATATATTTTTTAAATAAAATAAATAAATATTTTACAAAAAAAATAATAACTTTTTTCTTTTTACTTTAAAAAATCATTTTATTTCTCTCAAAACACTTAATATAGGTTTTAGATTAAATTGCTAATTTTAACCCTAATATATTTAATTCTCTAAACCTTTTTTTTTAAACCATAATTTTTTTTCAAAACCTAATTTTTTATATAAACCCTAAAAAATTTTATAAACCAAAACCCTAATTTTTTTTATAAACCTAAAACCTAACACTTTTGTAAACCTTCAACCTAGTTTATGAACCTTTGTCGCTCATTTTTATGCTATTCATGTGTATTATATTTTTACTATATAATTGTTCCTCTCTTGTAATAGTGTAGTTTAATTTTTTGGCATATAATTATGTAACTGCCCCAGCCATGTAATAGTGTATATTTATATTTCCGTATTTAATTTAATTTATTATAATTGCTATTATGTCAGACTTTGTTTTCATACATACATGCATGTGTACATACATGCGTAAATACATACATACATACACAATATATTTTGCAGCTTAATATATATATATATATATATATATATATATATATATATATATATAAATATATATATATATATATATATATATATATATATATACATATATGCATGCGTACATACATACATACATACATACATACATACATACATATATATATATATATATATATATATATATATATATATATATATATATATATTCATACATACATACATTCATACACACATACATATTTCTCTCATAAAATGTTAATATATTTTTTTTTA
>OZ014520.1:290481139-290488639 GCA_963966055.1 Lathyrus aphaca | reverse complement strand
ATTTTTCATAATTACTATTATGTCAGACTTTGTTTTCATACATACATGCATGCGTACATACATGCGTAAATACATACATACATACATACATACATACATAATATTTTTTGCAGCAAAATATATATACATACATATATATATATATATATATATATATATATATATATATATATATATATATATATATATGCGTACATAAATACATATATATATATATATATATATATATATATATATATATATATATATTCATACATACATACATTCATACATACATACATATTCTCTCCTAAAATGTTAATATATTTTTTAAATAAAATAAATAAATATTTTACAAAAAAAATAATAACTTCTTTCTTTTTACTTTAAAAAATCATTTTTTCTCTAATAACACTTAATATAGGTTTTAGATTAAATTGCTAATTTTAACCCTAATATTTTTAATTCTCTAAACCCTTTTTTTTTAAACCTTAATTTTTTTTTTCAAAATCTAATTTTTTAGATAAACCCTAAAAAATTTCATAAACCAAAACTCTAATTTTTTTTATAAACCTAAAACCTTAAACTTTTATAAACCTTCAACCTAGTTTATGAACCTTTGTCGCTCATTTTTATGCTATTCATGTGTATTATATTTTTACTGTGTAATTGTTCCTCTCTTGTAATAGTGTAGTTTAATTTTTCGCCATATAATTATGTAACTGCCCCATCCATGTAATAGTGTAGATTTATATTTCCGTATTTTATTTAATTTATTATAATTACTATTATTCAACACTTTGTTTTCATACATACATGCGTAAATACATACATACATACATACATAATATTTTTTGCAGCTTAATATATATATATATATATATATATATATATATATATATATATATATATATATATATATATATATATATATATATATATATATATATATATATATATATATATATATATATATATATATATATATATTCATACATACATACATTCATATTTCTCTCATAAAATGTTAATATATTTTTAAAAAAAATAAATAAATATTTTACAAAAAAAATAATAACTTCTTTCTTTTTTCTTTAAAAAATTATTTTATTTCTCTCATAGCACTTAATATAGGTTTTAGATTAAATTGCTAATTTTAACCCTAATATATTTAATTCTCTAAACCCTTTTTTTTAAACCTTAATTTTTTTTTTCAAAATCTAATTTTTTAGATAAACCCTCAAAAATTTCATAAACCAAAACCCTAATTTTTTTTTATAAACCTAAAACCTAAAACTTTTATAAACCTTCAACCTAGTTTATGAACCTTTGTCGCTCATTTTTATGCTATTCATGTGTAATATATTTTTACTGTGTAATTGTTCCTCTCTTGTAATAGTGTAGTTTAATTTTTCGCCATATAATTATGTAACTGCCCCATCCATGTAATAGTATAGATTTATATTTCCGTATTATATTTAATTTTTCATAATTACTATTATGTCAGACTTTGTTTTCATACATACATGCATGCGTACATACATGCGTAAATACATACATACATACATACATACATACATAATATTTTTTGCAGCAAAATATATATACATATATATATATATATATATATATATATATATATATATATATATATATATATATATATATATATGCGTACATAAATACATATATATATATATATATATATATATATATATATATTCATACATACATACATTCATACATACATACATATTCTCTCATAAAATGTTAATATATTTTTTAAATAAAATAAATAAATATTTTACAAAAAAAATAATAACTTCTTTCTTTTTACTTTAAAAAATCATTTTTTTCTCTAATAACACTTAATATAGGTTTTAGATTAAATTGCTAATTTTAACCCTAATATTTTTAATTCTCTAAACCCTTTTTTTTTAAACCTTAATTTTTTTTTTTCAAAATCTAATTTTTTAGATAAACCCTAAAAAATTTCATAAACCAAAACTCTAATTTTTTTTATAAACCTAAAACCTTAAACTTTTATAAACCTTCAACCTAGTTTATGAACCTTTGTCGCTCATTTTTATGCTATTCATGTGTATTATATTTTTACTGTGTAATTGTTCCTCTCTTGTAATAGTGTAGTTTAATTTTTCGCCATATAATTATGTAACTGCCCCATCCATGTAATAGTGTAGATTTATATTTCCGTATTTTATTTAATTTATTATAATTACTATTATGTAACACTTTGTTTTCATACATACATGCGTAAATACATACATACATACATACATAATATTTTTTGCAACTTAATATATATATATATATATATATATATATATATATATATATATACATACATGCATGCATGCGTACATACATACATACATTCATACATACATACATAAATACATACATACATATATATATATATATATATATATATATATATATATATATATATATATAAATATATATATATATATATATATATATATATATATATATATATATATATATATATATTCATACATACATACATTCATATTTCTCTCATAAAATGTTAATATATTTTTTAAATAACATAAATAAATATTTTACAAAAAAAATAATAATTTCTTTCTTTTTCATTTAAAAAATTATTTTATTTCTCTCATAGCACTTAATATAGGTTTTAGATTAAATTGCTAATTTTAACCCTAATATATTTAATTCTCTAAACCCTTTTTTTTAAACCTTAATTTTTTTTTTCAAAATCTAATTTTTTAGATAAACCCTCAAAAATTTCATAAACAAAAACCCTAATTTTTTTTATAAACCTTCAACCTAGTTTATGAACCTTTGTCGCTCATTTTTATGCTATTCATGTGTATTATATTTTTACTGTGTAATTGTTCTTCTCTTGTAATAGTGTAGATTTATATTTCCGTATTTTATTTAATTTATTATAATTACTATTATGTAACACTTTGTTTTCATACATACATGCGTAAATACATACATACATACATAATATTTTTTGCAGCTTAATATATATATATATATATATATATATATATATATATATATATATATATATATATATATATATATATATACACATACATGCATGCGTACATACATACATACATTCATACATACATACATAAATACATACTTACATATATATATATATATATATATATATATATATATTCATACATACATACATTCATATTTCTCTCATAAAATGTTAATATATTTTTTAAATAAAATAAATAAAAATTTTACAAAAAAAATAATAACTTCTTTCTTTTTCCTTTAAAAAATTATTTTATTTCTCTCATAGCACTTAGTATAGGTTTTAGAATAAATTGCTAATTTTAACCCTAATATATTTAATTCTCTAAACCCTTTTTTTTAAACCTTAATTTTTTTTTTCAAAATCTAATATTTTAGATAAACACTCAAAAATTTCATAAACCAAAACCCTAATTTTTTTTATAAACCTAAAACCTTAAACCTTTATAAACCTTCAACCTAGTTTATGAACCTTTGTCGCTCATTTTTATGCTATTCATTTGTATTATATTTTTACTGTGTAATTGTTCCTCTCTTGTAATAGTGTAGTTTAATTTTTCTCAATATAATTATGTAACTGCCCCATCCATGTAATAGTGTAGATTTATATTTCCGTATTTTATTTAATTACTATTATGTAGCACTTTGTTTTCATACATACATGCGTAAATACATACATACATAATATTTTTTGCAGCTTAATATATATATATATATATATATATATATATATATATATATATATATATATATATATACATGCATGCGTACATACATACATACATTCATACATACATACATAAATACATATATATATATATATATATATATATATATATATATATATATATATATATATATATATATATATATTCATACATACATACATTCATATTTCTCTCATAAAATGTTAATATATTTTTTAAATAAAATAAATAAATATTTTACAAAAAAAATAATAACTTCTTTCTTTTTCCTTTAAAAAATTATTTTATTTCTCTCATAGCACTTAATATAGGTTTTAGATTAAATTGCTAATTTTAACACTAATATATTTAATTCTCTAAACCCTTTTTTTTAAACCTTAATTTTTTTTTTCAAATCCTAAGTTTTTAGATAAACCCTAAAAAATTTCATAAACCAAAACCCTAATTTTTTTTATAAACCTAAAACCTAAAACTTTTGTGAACCTTCAACCTAGTTTATGAACCTTTGTCGGTCATTTTTATGCTATTCATGTGTATTATATTATTACTGTGTAATTGTTCCTCTCTTGTAATAGTGTAGTTTAATTTTTCGCCATATAATTATGTAACTTCCCCGGCCATGTAATAGTGTAGATTTATATTTCCGTATTTTATTAAAATTTTCATAATTACTATTATGTCAGACTTTGTTTTCATACATACATGCATGCGTACATTCATGCGTAAATACATACATACATACATAATATTTTTTGCAGCTAAATATATATATATATATACATATATATATATATATATATATATATTCATACATACATACATTCATATTTCTCTCATAAAATGTTAATATATTTTTTAAATAAAATAAATAAATATTTTACAAAAAAAATAATAACATCTTTCTTTTTCCTTTAAAAAATTATTTTATTTCTCTCATAGCACTTAATATTGGTTTTAGATTAAATTGCTAATTTTAACCCTAATATATTTAATTCTCTAAACCCTTTTTTTTTTAAACCTTAATTTTTTTTTTCAAAATCTAATTTTTTAGATAAACCCTAAAAAAATTTCATAAACCAAAACCCTAATTTTTTTTATAAACCTAAAACCTTAAACTTTTATAAACCTTCAACCTAGTTTATGAACCTTTGTCGCTCATTTTTATGCTATTCATGTGTATTATATTTTTACTGTGTAGTTGTTCCTCTCTTGTAATAGTGTAGTTTAATTTTTCGCAATATAATTCTGTAACTGCCTCATCCATGTAATAGTGTAGATTTATATTTCCGTATTTTATTTAATTTATTATAATTACTATTATTCAACACTTTGTTTTCATACATACATGCGTAAATACATACATACATACATACATAATATTTTTTGCAGCTTAATATATATATATATATATATACATACATGCATGCGTACATACATACATACATAAATACATATATATATATATATATATATATATATATATATATATATATTAATATATATATATATATATATATATATATATTAATATATATATATATATATATATATATATATATTCATACATACATACATTCATATTTCTCTCATAAAATATTAATATATTTTAAAAAAAAATAAATAAATATTTTACAAAAAAAATAATAACTTCTTTCTTTTTTCTTTAAAAAATTATTTTATTTCTCTCATAGCACTTAATATAGGTTTTAGATTAAATTGCTAATTTTAACCCTAATATATTTAATTCTCTAAACCCTTTTTTTTTAAACCTTAATTTTTTTTTTCAAATCCTAAGTTTTTAGATAAACCCTAAAAAATTTCATAAACCATAACCCTAATTTTTTTTATAAACCTAAAACCTAAAACTTTTGTGAACCTTCAACCTAGTTTATGAACCTTTGTCGGTCATTTTTATGCTATTCATGTGTATTATATTTTTACTGTGTAATTGTTCCTCTCTTGTAATAGTGTAGTTTAATTTTTCGCCATATAATTATGTAACTTCCCCGGCCATGTAATAGTGTAGATTTATATTTCCATATTTTATTTAAGTTTTCATAATTACTATTATGTCAGACTTTGTTTTCATACATACATGCATGCGTACATACATGCGTAAATACATACATACATACATAATATTTTTTGCAGCTAAATATATATATATATATATATATATATATATATATATATATATATATATATATATACACACATACAAACATATATATATATATATATATATATATATATATATATATATATATATATATATATATATATATATATATATATATATATATTCATACATACATACATTCATACATATTTCTCTCATAAAATGTTAATATATTTTTTAAATAAAATAAATAAATATTTTACAAAAAAAATAATAACTTCTTTCTTTTTACTTTAAAAAATCATTTTTTTCTCTCATAACACTTAATATAGGTTTTAGATTAAATTGCTAATTTTAACCCTAATATTTTTAATTCTCTAAACCCTCTTTTTTAAACCTTAATATTTTTTTTCAAAACCTAATTTTTTAGATAAACCCGAAAAAATTTCATAAACCAAAACCCAAATTTTTTTTATAAACCTAAAATCTTAAACTTTTGTAAACCTTCAACCTAGTTTATGAACCTTTGTCGCTCATTTTTATGCTATTCATGTGTATTATATTTTTACTGTGTAATTATTCCTCTCTTGTAATAGTGTAGTTTAATTTTTAACCATATAATTATGTAACTGCCCCATCCATGTAATAGTGTAGATTTATATTTCCGTATTTTATTTAATTTATTATAATTACTATTATGTAACACTTTGTTTTCATACATACATGCATGCCTACATACATGCGTAAATACATACATACATACATAATATTTTTTGCAGCTTGATATATATATATATATATAAATATATATATATATATATATATATATATATATATATATATATATATACATACATGTATGCGTACATACATACATACATTCATACATACATACATAAATACATACATATATATATATATATATATATATATATATATATATATATATATATATATATATTAATATATATATATATATATTTATATATATATATATATATATATATATATATATATATATATATATTCATACATACATACATTCATATTTCTCTCATAAAATGTTAATATATTTTTTAAATAAAATAAATAAATATTTTACAAAAAAAGTAATAACTTCTTTCTTTTTCCTTTAAAAAATTATTTTATTTCTCTCATAGCACTTAATATAGGTTTTAGATTAAATTGCTAATTGTAACCCTAATATATTTAATTCTCTAAACCCTTTTTTTTAAACCAAGAGCAGCCGCGGCTGCTAGGTTAAATAGGAAACCTAAAAACCCGTTTACAACCCAACTGGGTCAAATACATAACCCAGGCCCAATTCTAAATGACATGAAACTGAATAAAACTAATGCAGCCGCTTTAAACGAAATTCTGAAAAATATGATTCTGAATCTGACTTTGACCCCAACATGAAAGTTGTAGCTCTCTCTCTTAGCTTTCTATCGATCTGTAGAACGCCTCAATCAGATTCTTGGAACTCCGATTATGATCATTTCCGTAAAAGCTGTTAAATGTGAAAATTAAGCCAAAAGTAAAGTAAATTAGAAAAACAAATTAAAATATAAAAATAAACAAATAATACTAAAGTTAAGAAATATTTATCTAGACAACATATAACTAGAG
>OZ014520.1:290451139-290458639 GCA_963966055.1 Lathyrus aphaca | reverse complement strand
ATATATATATATATATATATATATATATATATACATACAAGCATGCGTACGTACATACATTCATACATACATACATAAATAAATATATATATATATATATATATATATATATATATATATATATATATATATATATTCATACATACATTCATACATACATATTTCTCTCATAAAATGTTAATATATTTTTTAAATAAAATAAATAAATATTTTACAAAAAAAATAATAACTTTTTTCTTTTTACTTTAAAAAATCATTTTATTTCTCTCAAAACACTTAATATAGGTTTTAGATTAAATTGCTAATTTTAACCCTAATATATTTAATTCTCTAAACCTTTTTTTTTAAACCATAATTTTTTTTCAAAACCTAATTTTTTATATAAACCCTAAAAAAATTTATAAACCAAAACCCTAATTTTTTTTATAAACCTAAAACCTAACACTTTTGTAAACCTTCAACCTAGTTTATGAACCTTTGTCGCTCATTTTTATGCTATTCATGTGTATTATATTTTTACTATATAATTGTTCCTCTCTTGTAATAGTGTAGTTTAATTTTTTGGCATATAATTATGTAACTGCCTCAGCCATGTAATAGTGTATATTTATATTTCCGTATTTAATTTAATTTATTATAATTGCTATTATGTCAGACTTTGTTTTCATACATACATGCATGTGTACATACATGCGTAAATACATACATACATACACAATATATTTTGCAGCTTAATATATATATATATATATATATATATATATATATATATATAATATATATATATATATATATATATATATATATATATATATATATATATATATACATATATGCATGCGTACATACATACATACATACATACATACATACATACATACATACATACATATATATATATATATATATATATATATATATATATATATATATATATATATATATATATATATATATATATATATATTCATACATACATACATTCATACACACATACATATTTCTCTCATAAAATGTTAATATATTTTTTTAAAAAATAAATAAATATTTTACAAAAAAAATAATAACTTCTTTCTTTTTCCTTTAAAATATCATTTTATTTCTCTCATAACACTTAATATAGGTTTTAGATTAAATTGCTAATTTTAACCCTATTATTTTTAATTATCTAAACCCTTTTTTTTTTAAACCTAAATTTTTTTTTTCAAAACCTAATATTTCAGATAAACCCTAAAAAATTTCATAAACCAAAACCTGATTTTTTTATAAACCTAAAACCTTAAACTTTTGTCAACCTTCAACCTAGTTTATGAACCTTTGTCGCTCATTTTTATGCTATTCATGTGTATTATATTTTTACTGTGCAATTGTTTCTCTCTTGTAATAGTGTAGTTTAATTTTTCGCCATATAATTATGTAACTTCCGCGGCCATGTAATAGTGTAGATTTATATTTCCGTATTTTATTTAATTTTTCATAATTACTATTATGTCAGACTTTGTTTTCATACATACATGCATGCCTACATACATGCGTAAATACATACATACATACATAATATTTTTTGCAGCTAAATATATATATATATATATATATATATATATATATATATATGCGTACATACATATATACATTCATACATACATACATAAATACATACATACATATATATGTATATATATATATATATATATATATATATATATATATATATATATATATATATATATATATATATATATATATTCATACATACATACATTCATACATACATACATATTTCTCTCATAAAATGTTAATATATTTTTTAAATAAAATAAATAAATATTTTACAAAAAAAAAATAACTTCTTTCTTTTTACTTTAAAAAATCATTTTTTTTCTCTCATAACACTTAATATAGGTTTTAGATTAAATTGCTAATTTTAACCCTAATATTTATAATTCCCTAAACCCTTTTTTGTTAAACCTTAATTTTTTTTTTCAAAATCTAATTTTTAAGATAAACCCTAAAAAATTTCATGAACCAAAACCCTAATTTTTTTTATAAACCTTAAACTTTTGTAAACCTTCAACCTAGTTTATGAACCTTTGTCGCTCATTTTTATGCTATTCATGTGTATTATATTTTTACTGTGTAATTATTCCTCTCTTGTAATAGTGTAGTTTAATTTTTCGCCATATAATTATGTAACTGCCTCATCCATGTAATAGTGTAGATTTATATTTCCGTATTTTATTAATTTATTATAATTACTATTATGTAACACTTTGTTTTCATACATACATGCGTAAATAATATTTTTTGCAGCTTAATATATATATATATATATATATATATATATATATATATATATATATATGTATATATATATATATACATACATGCATGCGTACATACATACATACATTCATACATACATACATAAATACATACATACATATATATATATATATATATATATATATATATATATATATATATATATATATATATATATATATATATTCATACATACATACATTCATATTTCTCTCATAAAATGTTAATATATTTTTTAAATAAAAAAATTAATATTTTACAAAAAAAATAATAACTTCTTTCTTTTTCCTTTAAAAAATTATTTTATTTCTCTCATAGCACTTAATATAGGTTTTAGATTAAATTGCTAATTTTAACCCTAATATATTTAATTCTCTAAACCCTTTTTTTTTAAACCTTAATTTTTTTTTTCATAACCTAAGTTTTTAGATAAACCCTAAAAAATTTCATAAACCAAAAGTTTTATGCTATTCATGTGTATTATATTTTTACTGTGTAATTATTCCTCTCTTGTAATAGTGTAGTTTAATTTTTCGCCATATAATTATGTAACTGCCCCATCCATGTAATAGTGTAGATTTATATTTCCGTATTATTTAATTTATTATAATTACTATTATGTAACACTTTGTATTCATACATACATGCAGGCCTACATACATGCGTAAATACATACATACATACATAATATTTTTTGCAGCTTAATATATATATATATATATATATATATATATATATATATATATAAATATATATATATATATATATATAAATAAATAAATATATATATATATATATATATATATGCATACATGCATGCGTACATACATACATACATTCATACATACATACATAAATACATATATATATATATATATATATATATATGTATATATATATTAATATATATATATATATATATATATATATATATATATATATATATATATATATATATATATATTCATACATACATACATTCATATTTCTCTCATAAAATGTTAATATATTTTTTAAATAAAATAAATAAATATTTTACAAAAAAAATAATAACTTCTTTCTTTTTCCTTTAAAAAATTATTTTATTTCTCTCATAGCACTTAATATAGGTTTTAGATTAAATTGCTAATTGTAACCCTAATATATTTAATTCTCTAAACCCCTTTTTTTTAAACCTTAATTTTTTTTCTTCAAAATCTAAGTTTTTAGATAAATCCTAAAAAATTTCATAAACCAAAACTCTAATTTTTTTTAAAAACCTACAACCTAAAACTTTTGTGAACCTTCAACCTAGTTTATGAACCTTAATTTTTTTTCTTCAAAACCCTAAGTTTTATGCTATTCATGTGTATTATATTTTTACTGTGTAATTGTTCCTCTCTTGTAATAGTGTAGTTTAATTTTTCGCCATATAATTATGTAACTGCCCCATCCATGTAATAGTGTAGATTTATATTTCCGTATTTTATTTAATTTATTATAATTACTATTATGTAACACTTTGTTTTCATACATACATGCATGCCTACATACATGCGTAAATACATACATACATACATAATTTTTTTTGCAGCTTAATATATATATATATATATATATATATATATATATATATATATATATATATATATATACATGCATGCGTACATACATACATACATACATTCATACATACATACATAAATACATACATATATATATATATATATATATATATATATTAATATATATATATATATATATATATATATATATATTTATATATATATATATATATATATATATATATATATATATATATATATATATATATTCATACATACATACATTCATATTTCTCTCATAAAATGTTAATATATTTTTTAAATAAAATAAATAAATATTTTACAAAAAAAATAATAACTTCTTTCTTTTTACTTTAAAAAACTCATTTTTTTCTCTAATAACACTTAATATAGGTTTTAGATTAAATTGCTAATTTTAACCCTAATATTTTTAATTCTCTAAACCTTTTTTTTTAAACCTTAATTTTTTTTTTCAAATCCTAAGTTTTTAGATAAACCCTAAAAAATTTCATAAACCAAAACCCTAATTTTTTTTATAAACCTAAAACCTAAAACTTTTGTGAACCTTCAACCTAGTTTATGAACCTTTGTCGGTCATTTTTATGCTATTCATGTGTATTATATTTTTACTGTGTAATTATTCCTCTCTTGTAATAGTGTAGTTTAATTTTTCGCCATATAATTATGTAACTTCCCCGGCCATGTAATAGTGTAGATTTATATTTCCGTATTTTATTAAATTTTTCATAATTACTATTATGTCGAACTTTGTTTTCATACATACATGCATGCGTACATTCATGCGTAAATACATACATACATACATAATATTTTTTGCAGCTAAATATATGTATATATATATATATATATATATATATATATATATATATATACATATATATATATATATATATATATATATATATATATTCATACATACATACATTCATATTTCTCTCATAAAATGTTAATATATCTTTAAAAAATTATTTTATTTCTCTCATAGCACTTAATATAGGTTTTAGATTAAATTGCTAATTTTAACCCTAATATATTTAATTCTCTAAACCCTTTTTTTTAAACCTTAATTTTTTTTTTCAAAATCTAATTTTTTAGATAAACCCTCAAAAATTTCATAAACCAAAACCCTAATTTTTTTTATAAACCTAAAACCTAAAACTTTTATAAACCTTCAACCTAGTTTATGAACATTTGTCGCTCATTTTTATGCTATTCATTTTCAATATATTTTTACTGTGTAATTGTTCCTCTCTTGTAATAGTGTAGTTTAATTTTTCGCCATATAATTATTTAACTGCCCCATCCATGTAATAGTATAGATTTATATTTTCGTATTTTATTTAATTTTTCATAATTACTATTATGTCAGACTTTGTTTTCATACATACATGCATGCGTACATACATGCGTAAATACATACATACATACATACATACATAATATTATTTGCAGCAAAATATATATACATACATATATATATATATATATATATATATATATATATATATATGCGTACATAAATACATATATATATATATATATATATATATATATATATATATATATATATATATATATATATATTCATACATACATACATTCATACATACATACATATTTCTCTCATAAAATGTTAATATATTTTTTAAATAAAATAAATAAATATTTTACAAAAAAAATAATAACTTCTTTCTTTTTCCTTTAAAAAATTATTTTATTTCTCTCATAGCACTTAATATAGGTTTTAGATTAAATTGCTAATTTTAACCCTCATATATTTAATTCTCTAAACCCTTTTTTTTAAACCTTAATTTTTTTTTTCAAAATCTAATTTTTTAGATAAACCCTAAAAAAATTTCATAAACCAAAACCCTAATTTTTTTTATAAACCTAAAACCTTAAACTTTTATAAACCTTCAACCTAGTTTATGAACCTTTGTCGCTCATTTTTATGCTATTCATGTGTATTATATTTTTACTGCGTAATTGTTCCTCTCTTGTAATAGTGTAGTTTAATTTTTCGCAATATAATTATGTAACTGCCCCATCCATGTAATAGTGTAGATTTATATTTCCGTATTTTATTTAATTTATTATAATTACTATTATTCAACACTTTGTTTTCATACATACATGCGTAAATACATACATGCATACATACATACATACATAATATTTTTTGCAGCTTAATATATATATATATATATATATATATATATATATATATATATATTAATATATATATATATATATATATATATATATATATATATATATTAATATATATATATATATATATATATATATATATATATATTAATATATATATATATATATATATATATATATATATATATATATATTCATACATACATACATTCATATTTCTCTCATAAAATGTTAATATATTTTAAAAAAAAATAAATAAATATTTTACAAAAAAAATAATAACTTCTTTCTTTTTTCTTTAAAAAATTATTTTATTTCTCTCATAGCACTTAATATAGGTTTTAGATTAAATTGCTAATTTTAACCCTAATATATTTAATTCTCTAAACCCTTTTTTTTAAACCTTAATTTTTTTTTTCAAAATCTAATTTTTTAGATAAACCCTCAAAAATTTCATAAACCAAAACCCTAATTTTTTTTATAAATCTAAAACCTAAAACTTTTATAAACCTTCAACCTAGTTTATGAACCTTTGTCGCTCATTTTTATGCTATTAATGTGTAATATATTTTTACTGTGTAATTGTTCCTCTCTTGTAATAGTGTAGTTTAATTTTTCGCCATATAATTATGTAACTGCCCCATCCATGTAATAGTATAGATTTATATTTCCGTATTTTATTTAATTTTTCATAATTACTATTATGTCAGACTTTGTTTTCATACATACATGCATGCGTACATACATGCGTAAATACATACATACATACATACATACATACATACATAATATTTTTTGCAGCAAAATATATATACATATATATATATATATATATATATATATATATATATATATATATATATATATGCGTACATAAATACATATATATATATATATATATATATATATATATATATATATTCATACATACATACATTCATACATACATACATATTCTCTCATAAAATGTTAATATATTTTTCAAATAAAATAAATAAATATTTTACAAAAAAAATAATAACTTCTTTCTTTTTACTTTAAAAAATCATTTTTTTCTCTAATAACACTTAATATAGGTTTTAGATTAAATTGCTAATTTTAACCCTAATATTTTTAATTCTCTAAACCCTTTTTTTTTAAACCTTAATTTTTTTTTTCAAAATCTAATTTTTTAGATAAAACCTAAAAAATTTCATTAACCAAAACTCTAATTTTTTTTATAAACCTAAAACCTTAAACTTTTATAAACCTTCAACCTAGTTTATGAACCTTTGTCGCTTATTTTTATGCTATTCATGTGTATTATATTTTTACTGTGTAATTGTTCCTCTCTTGTAATAGTGTAGTTTAATTTTTCGCCATATAATTATGTAACTGCCCCATCCATGTAATAGTGTAGATTTATATTTCCGTATTTTATTTA
>OZ014520.1:290443639-290446139 GCA_963966055.1 Lathyrus aphaca | reverse complement strand
ATTTTACAAAAAAAATAATAACTTCTTTCTTTTTCCTTTAAAAAATTATTTTATTTCTCTCATAGCACTTAATATTGGTTTTAGATTAAATTGCTAATTTTAACCCTAATATATTTAATTCTCTAAACCCTTTTTTTTTAAACCTTAATTTTTTTTCTCAAAATCTAATTTTTTAGATAAACCCTAAAAAATTTCAAAAACCAAAACCCTAATTTTTTTTATAAACCTAAAACCTTAAACTTTTATAAACCTTCAACCTAGTTTATGAACCTTTGTCGCTCATTTTTATGCTATTCATGTGTATTATATTTTTACTGTGTAATTGTTCCTCTCTTGTAATAGTGTAGTTTAATTTTTCACAATATAATTATGTAACTGCCCCATCCATGTAATAGTGTAGATTTAGATTTCCGTATTTTATTTAATTTATTATAATTACTATTACGTAACACTTTGTTTTCATACATACATGCGTAAATACATACATAATATTTTTTTGCAGCTTAATATACATTCATACATACATACATAAATACATATATATATATATATATATATATATATATATATATATATATTAATATATATATATATATATATATATATATATATTAATATATATATATATATATATATATATATATATATATATATTCATACATACATACATTCATATTTCTCTCATAAAATGTTAATATATTTTTTAAATAAAATAAATAAATATTTTACAAAAAAAATTATAACTTTTTTCTTTTTCCTTTAAAAAATTATTTTATTTCTCTCATAGCACTTAATATAGGTTTTAGATTAAATTGCTAATTTTAACCCTAATATATTTAATTCTCTAAACCCTTTTTTTTTTAAACCTTAATTTTTTTTTTCAAATCCTAAGTTTTTAGATAAACCCTAACAATTTCATAAACCAAAACCCTAATTTTTTTTATAAACCTAAAACCTAAAACTTTTGTAAACCTTCAACCTAGTTTATGAACCTTTGTCGCTCATTTTCATACTATTCATGTGTATTATATTTTTACTGTGTAATTGTTCCTCTCTTGTAATAGTGTAGTTTAATTTTTCGCCATATAATTATGTAACTTCCCCGGCCATGTAATAGTGTAGATTTATATTTCCGTATTTTATTTAATTTATCATAATTACTATTATATCAAACTTTGTTTTCATACATACATGCATGCCTACATACATGCGTAAATACATACATACATACATACATACATAATATTTTTTGCAGCTAAATATATATATATATATATATATATATATATATATATATATATATATATATATATATATATATATATATATATATATATATATATATATATATGCGTACATACATACATACATTCATACATACATTCATACATACATACATAAATACATATATATATATATATATATATATATATATATATATATATATATATGCGTACATACATACATACATACATTCATACATACATACAAACATAAATACATATATATATATATATATATATATATATATATATATATATATATATATATATATATATATTCATACATACATATATTCATACATACATACATATTTCTCTCATAAAATGTTAATAACTTATTTCTTTTTCCTTTAAAAAATTATTTTATTTCTCTCATAGCACTTAATATAGGTTTTAGATTAAATTGCAAATTTTAACCCTAATATATTTAATTCTCTAAACCCTTTTTTTTTTAAACCTTAATTTTTTTTTTTCAAAATCTAATTTTTTAGATAAAACCTCAAAAATTTCATAATCCAAAACCCTAATTTTTTTTATAAACCTAAAACCTTAAACTTTTATAAACCTTCAACCTAGTTTATGAACCTTTGTCGCTCATTTTTATGCTATTCATGTGTATTATATTTTTACTGTGTAATTGTTCCTCTCTTGAAATAGTGTAGTTTAATTTTTCGCCATATAATTATGTAACTGCCCCATCCATGTAATAGTGTAGATTTATATTTCCGTATTTTATTTAATTTATTATAATTACTATTATGTAACACTTTGTTTTCAAACATACATGCGTAAATACATACATACATATATACACAATATTTTTTGCAACTAAATATATATATATATATATAAATATATATATATATATATACATGCATGCGTACATACATACATTCATACATACATACATAAATACATACATATATATATATATATATATATATATATATATATATATATATATATATATATATATTCATACATACATACATTCATATTTCTCTCATAAAATGTTAATATATTTTTTAAATAAAATAAATAAATATTTTACAAAAAAAATAATAACTTCTTTCTTTTTCCTTTAAAAAATTATTTTATTTCTCTCATAGCACTTAATATAGGTTTTAGATTAAATTGCTAATTTTAAACCTAATATATTTAATTCTCTAAACCCTTTTTTTTTAAACCTTAATTTTTTTTTTCAAAATCTAATTTTT
>OZ014520.1:290426139-290428639 GCA_963966055.1 Lathyrus aphaca | reverse complement strand
CAACCTTGAGGTTTTATAATTTTCAATTAATTGTTTTTCCCTTTTAATATTATGCTATATACTTTGTCTGCTTTATTCAATTAAATAAAATAATATTGATTAATTTCGATTGCACCTATCATTCCTTTACTTTATCGCGTTTGCTTTATCCGCGCAATTTTCGTGTTTGCTTAATTCACGGAAGATTTAATCCGTTTGCTTAATTCGGAATTTAGGGATATAGGTCTTATAGGATCTTTTACGTTTGTTAATTGGTATTATTATCGAAAAGTGATTAGAATCCGCTTAGGGCATGAAAATTATGTAAATCGATGATAAGTTGGGAAACCGAAACAGTAGATAAATCGTTTAGTTTAATTGCATAATCACTTATTTTAATCGCTTAATTGTTCTGTTTTTTTTATCGACCTTAAAACAAACCTTAAAACAACCCCCCCTAATTCGGAATTCAGTTACCTTCGATTAATAACAATACAAGAATCCTTGTGAAACGATTCGAGTCATTGTCGCTATAATACGTTTTCAAAAAATTACTCGTTTTTGATCCGTGCGCGACACGCGGATCAAATTGGCGTCGTTGTCGGGGATTCTTGTAGTTATAAATCGATATTAGAGTCTTAGATTTAGTGTTGTTGCGTTTAGGCCCTAGGTTCTTCACGTTTTTGGTCTTCTCGCGTGTCGAAAAATAAATCGGTTTTTGGGAAAATTGGGTCCGATCGAAAATCTGTTTTGCCTACTAGGAGTAGAAAATGGAATCCTACCCAGGCAAAATATTCTACTATTAAGAAAGAGATGCTTTCTATTAAAAAATGCATTTCTAAATTTCAAGATGATCTTCTTAATAAGAAATTTTTATTAAAAATTGATTGTAGCTCAGCTAAATCAATTATTGAAAAAGATGTTAAAAATCTTGTTGCTAAGCAAATCTTTGCTAGCTGGCAATCTCAATTATCTATGTTTGAATTTGATATTCAACACATTAAAGGTGAAAATAATTCACTTTCTGATTATCTAACCCGTGAATTTTTGCAGGGAAAAAATGATGACCCCATATAGGGGTAGAGGCCGCGGCTATGGCCGTGGTGGAAGAGGGAGTAAAAATATGTTTCCCCAGCCAGATTCAAACATTCCTCTAATAGGGGATTGGACTACAGTATACAAAGGTAGAAAAATGCAGCAATTGCCTGCATCTTCATCAAAAAAGGAAGATATTCCTTCCTCATCCTCTAATAAAAATACTTCCTACAAGGAAGTTGCGGTTAATAACCCACCTCAAGAGCAAATGGATTATTTTGAAAATCCAATAACTGAAGAAAATCATGTATATTGATGATGAAGATATTAAGATCAATCCAAATGATGGATGGTCTATCAAAGTTAGATACCTCGAATCAAGAGGATATCCAGGTCTTCATGGAAAGTCTAGACCTCACCTAGAAATTCTTCTAACTGTTACCGAATCGGTAACATTTACTCACCATTACCAGAACAATAATCCTGAAAGTTTTATAAACTTCAGTAAATGTCATATTAACAAAATTTTGTTACCTAGAGAATGGGGTCTCAACCCAAATGGTGAAAAAGCAATAAAAATTGCAGAAGGAAAGTATATCTACTTTAATTACTGGGACTATGTCCAAGCTTTTACTGAAGCTTTTTATTATCAAAATCCTAAGAATAAGCACTCTTGGTTTTTCTCAATAAACCCAGAGATAGTTCATAAACCCATACCAAATTGGTTTTATGAATGGTGGACTAAATTTGGTCCGTCTTTGGAAATATTACCCAAAGAGTTACTGGATTTATACAATCCCTGGTGCGACAATAGCCCACTTGTTTTAAATATTTTATCTAACAATTTGATCACCGGACAATGTCCATTTTTGTTCTTTGCCAAATTTCAGATTCCTTGGATATGGAGATGGTCAGTCACCATATCTCAAGATAAATTCAATATCCCCATTTAAGAAAGAAATTTCTTCTATAAATGGTGGAACAAAATGAGTTCAGAAGAAGTCCAGAACAAAGTAATATTAATTCAAACAGCTATAGCTGAAGACCAAAATAATAAGGTCAAGGAGAAAAGTTCCCAACAAATGTCTATGGGAAATTTGAAGAACTTCTTCCAGAGAAAATATCCAAATGAATCGGAAGATGAAATCATGATTAGAGCTTTGGATTATATGAAGAACCGATTCTTCTCCACCTTCCCAACAAAATCAGCAAAAGATGAGGACTCATCTATGAAGACCAGCTCTTCCATGGGATCAATTGATTCCCATAACTTTGACTGCTTGGCAGGAGAAGCTCAAGCAGATGACCCTACTGCAGAGGATTTCTGGGACGCAATGATTCAATCTATGGCCCAAAAAAGGGTTTAGAGAATTAAATATATTAGGGTTAAAATTAGCAATTTATTCTAAAACCTATATTAAGTGCTATGAGAGAAACAAAATAATTTTTTAAAGGAAAAAGAAAGAAGTTATTATTTTTTTTGTAA
>OZ014520.1:290401139-290411139 GCA_963966055.1 Lathyrus aphaca | reverse complement strand
TAACAAAATTTTGTTACCTAGAGAATGGGGTCTCAACCCAAATGGTGAAAAAGCAATAAAAATTGCAGAAGGAAAGTATATCTACTTTAATTACTGGGACTATGTCCAAGCTTTTACTGAAGCTTTTTATTATCAAAATCCTAAGAATAAGCACTCTTGGTTTTTCTCAATAAACCCAGAGATAGTTCATAAACCCATACCAAATTGGTTTTATGAATGGTGGACTAAATTTGGTCCGTCTTTGGAAATATTACCCAAAGAGTTACTGGATTTATACAATCCCTGGTGCGACAATAGCCCACTTGTTTTAAATATTTTATCTAACAATTTGATCACCGGACAATGTCCATTTTTGTTCTTTGCCAAATTTCAGATTCCTTGGATATGGAGATGGTCAGTCACCATATCTCAAGATAAATTCAATATCCCCATTTTAGAAAGAAATTTCTTCTATAAATGGTGGAACAAAATGAGTTCAGAAGAAGTCCAGAACAAAGTAATATTAATTCAAACAGCTATAGCTGAAGACCAAAATAATAAGGTCAAGGAGAAAAGTTCCCAACAAATGTCTATGGGAAATTTGAAGAACTTCTTCCAGAGAAAATATCCAAATGAATCGGAAGATGAAATCATGATTAGAGCTTTGGATTATATGAAGAACCGATTCTTCTCCACCTTCCCAACAAAATCAGCAAAAGATGAGGACTCATCTATGAAGACCAGCTCTTCCATGGGATCAATTGATTCCCATAACTTTGACTGCTTGGCAGGAGAAGCTCAAGCAGATGACCCTACTGCAGAGGATTTCTGGGACGCAATGATTCAATCTATGGCCCAAAAAAGGGTTTAGAGAATTAAATATATTAGGGTTAAAATTAGCAATTTATTCTAAAACCTATATTAAGTGCTATGAGAGAAATAAAATAATTTTTTAAAGGAAAAAGAAAGAAGTTATTATTTTTTTTGTAAAATATTTATTTATTTTATTTAAAAAATATATTAACATTTTATGAGAGAAATATGAATGTATGTATGTATGAATATATATATATATATATATATATATATATATATATATATATATATATATATATATATGTATGTATGTATGTATGTATGTATGTATGTATGTATGTATGTATGTATGTATGTATGTATATATATACATACATGCATGCTTACATACATACATACATTCATACATACATACATACATACATACATACATACATATATATATATATATATATATATATATATATATATATATATATATATATATATATATATATATATATATATATATATATATTCATACATACATACATTCATATTTCTCTCATAAAATGTTAATATATTTTTTAAATAAAATAAATAAATATTTTACAAAAAAATAATAACTTCTTTCTTTTTCCTTTAAAAAATTATTTTATTTCTCTCATAGCACTTAATATAGATTTTAGAATAAATTGCTAATTTTAACCCTAATATATTTAATTCTCTAAACCCTTTTTTTTTAAACCTTAATTTTTTTTTTCAAAATCTAATTTTTTAGATAAACACTCAAAAATTTCATAAACCAAAACCCTAATTTTTTTTATAAACCTAAAACCTTAAACTTTTATAAACCTTCAACCTAGTTTATGAACCTTTGTCGCTCATTTTTATGCTATTCATTTGTATTATATTTTTACTGTGTAATTGTTCCTCTCTTGTAATAGTGTAGTTTAATTTTTCTCAATATAATTATGTAACTGCCCCATCCATGTAATAGTGTAGATTTATATTTCCGTATTTTATTTAATTTATTATAATTACTATTATGTAACACTTTGTTTTCATACATACATGCGTAAATACATACATACATACATACATAATATTTTTTGCAGCTTAATATATATATATATATATATATATATATATATATATATATATATATATATATATATATATATATATATATATATATATATATACATACATGCATGCGCACATACATACATACATTCATACATACATACATAAATACATATATATATATATATATATATATATATATATATATATATATATTCATACATACATACATTCATATTTCTCTCATAAAATGTTAATATATTTTTTAAATAAAATAAATAAATATTTTACAAAAATAATAATAACTTCTTTCTTTTTCCTTTAAAAAATTATTTTATTTCTCTCATAGCACTTAATATAGGTTTTAGATTAAATTTCTAATTTTAACCCTAATATATTTAATTCTCTAAACCCTTTTTTTTAAACCTTAATTTTTTTTTTCAAATCCTAAGTTTTTAGATAAACCCTAAAAAATTTCATAAACCAAAACCCTAATTTTTTTTATAAACCTAAAACCTAAATCTTTTGTGAACCTTCAACCTAGTTTATGAACCTTTGTCGGTCATTTTTATGCTATTCATGTGTATTATATTTTTACTGTGTAATTGTTCCTCTCATGTAATAGTGTAGTTTAATTTTTCGCCATATAATTATGTAACTTCCCCGGCCATGTAATAGTGTAGATTTATATTTCCGTATTTTATTAAATTTTTCATAATTACTATTATGTCAGACTTTGTTTTCATACATACATGCATGCGTACATTCATGCGTAAATACATACATACATACATCATATTTTTTGCAGCTAAATATATGTATATATATATATATATATATATATATATATATATATATATATATATATATATATATATATATATATATATATATATATATATATATTCATACATACATACATTCATATTTCTCTCATAAAATGTTAATATATTTTTTAAAAAAATAAATAAATATTTTACAAAAAAAATAATAACTTCTTTCTTTTTTCTTTAAAAAATTATTTTATTTCTCTCATAGCACTTAATATAGGTTTTAGATTAAATTGCTAATTTTAACCCTAATATATTTAATTCTCTAAACCCTTTTTTTTAAACCTTAATTTTTTTTTTCAAAATCTAATTTTTTAGATAAACCCTCAAAAATTTCATAAACCAAAACCCTATTTTTTTTTATAAACCTAAAACCTAAAACTTTTATAAACCTTCAACCTAGTTTATGAACCTTTGTCGCTCATTTTTATGCTATTCATGTGTAATATATTTTTACTGTGTAATTGTTCCTCTCTTGTAATAGTGTAGTTTAATTTTTCGCCATATAATTATGTAACTGCCCCATCCATGTAATAGTATAGATTTATATTTCCGTATTTTATTTAATTTTTCATAATTACTATTATGTCAGACTTTGTTTTCATACATACATGCATGCGTACATACATGCGTAAATACATACATACATACATACATAATATTTTTTGCAGCAAAATATATATACATATATATATATATATATATATATATATATATATATATATATATATATATGCGTACATAAATACATATATATATATATATATATATATATATATATATATATATATATATATATATATTCATACATACATACATATTTCTCTCATAAAATGTTAATATATTTTTTAAATAAAATAAATAAATATTTTACAAAAAAAATAATAACTTCTTTCTTTTTCCATTAAAAAAGTTATTTTATTTCTCTCATAGCACTTAATATTGGTTTTAGATTAAATTGCTAATTTTAACCCTAATATATTTAATTCTCTAAACCCTTTTTTTTTAAACCTTAATTTTTTTTTTCAAAATCTAATTTTTTAGATAAACCCTAAAAAATTTCATAAACCAAAACTCTAATTTTTTTTATAAACCTAAAACCTTAATCTTTTATAAACCTTCAACCTAGTTTATGAACCTTTGTCGCTCATTTTTATGCTATTCATGTGTATTATATTTTTACTGGGTAATTGTTCCTCTCTTGTAATAGTGTAGTTTAATTTTTCGCAATATAATTATGTAACTGCCCCATCCATGTAATAGTGTAGATTTATATTTCCGTATTTTATTTAATTTATTATAATTACTATTATTCAACACTTTGTTTTCATACATACATGCGTAAATACATACATACATACATAATATTTTTTGCAGCTTAATATATATATATATATATATATATATATATATATATATGTATATATATATATATATATATATATATATATATATATATACATACATGCATGCGTACATACATACATACATTCATACATACATACATAAATACATATACATATATATATATATATATATATATATATATATTAATATATATATATATATATATATATATATATATATATATATATTAATATATATATATATATATATATATATATATATATATATATATATATATATATATATTCATACATACATACATTCATATTTCTCTCATAAAATGTTAATATATTTTAAAAATAAATAAATAAATATTTTACAAAAAAAATAATAACTTCTTTCTTTTTTCTTTAAAAAATTATTTTATTTCTCTCATAGCACTTAATATAGGTTTTAGATTAAATTGCTAATTTTAACCCTAATATATTTAATTCTCTAAACCCTTTTTTTTAAACCTTAATTTTTTTTTCAAAATCTAATTTTTTAGATAAACCCTCAAAAATTTCATAAACCAAAACCCTAATTTTTTTTATAAACCTAAAACCTAAAACTTTTATAAACCTTCAACCTAGTTTATGAACCTTTGTCGCTCATTTTTATGCTATTCATGTGTAATATATTTTTACTGTGTAATTGTTCCTCTCTTGTAATAGTGTAGTTTAATTTTTCGCCATATAATTATGTAACTGCCCCATCCATGTAATAGTATAGATTTATATTTCCGTATTTTATTTAATTTTTCATAATTACTATTATGTCAGACTTTGTTTTCATACATACATGCATGCGTACATACATGCGTAAATACATACATACATACATACATACATACATAATATTTTTTGCAGCAAAATATATATACATACATATATATATATATATATATATATATATATATATATATATATATATATATATGCGTACATAAATACATATATATATATATATATATATATATATATATATATATATATATATATATATATATATATATATTCATACATACATACATTCATACATACATACATATTTCTCTCATAAAATGTTAATATATTTTTTAAATAAAATAAATAAATATTTTACATAAAAAATAATAACTTCTTTCTTTTTCCTTTAAAAAATTATTTTATTTCTCTCATAGCACTTAATATTGGTTTTAGATTAAATTGCTAATTTTAACCCTAATATATTTAATTCTCTAAACCCTTTTTTTTTAAACCTTAATTTTTTTTTTCAAAATCTAATTTTTTAGATAAACCCTAAAAAAATTTCATAAACCAAAACCCTAATTTTTTTTATAAACCTAAAACCTTAAACTTTTATAAACCTTCAACCTAGTTTATGAACCTTTGTCGCTCATTTTTATGCTATTCATGTGTATTATATTTTTACTGCGTAATTGTTCCTCTCTTGTAATAGTGTAGTTTAATTTTTCGCAATATAATTATGTAACTGCCCCATCCATGTAATAGTGTAGATTTATATTTCCGTATTTTATTTAATTTATTATAATTACTATTATTCAACACTTTGTTTTCATACATACATGCGTAAATACATACATACATACATACATAATATTTTTTGCAGCTTAATATATATATATATATATATATATATATATATATATATATATATATATACATATATATATATATATATATATATATATATATATATATATATATATATATATATATACATACATGCATGCGTACATACATACATACATTCATACATACATACATAAATACATATATATTTATATATATATATATATATATATATATATATTAATATATATATATATATATATATATATATATATATATATTAATATATATATATATATATATATATATATATATATATATATATATATATATATATATATATATTCATACATACATACATTCATATTTCTCTCATAAAATGTTAATATATTTTTAAAAAAAAAAATAAATATTTTACAAAAAAAATAATAACTTCTTTCTTTTTTCTTTAAAAAATTATTTTATTTCTCTCATAGCACTTAATATAGGTTTTAGATTAAATTGCTAATTTTAACCCTAATATATTTAATACTCTAAACCCTTTTTTTTAAACCTTAATTTTTTTTTTCAAAATCTAATTTTTTAGATAAACCCTCAAAAATTTCATAAACCAAAACCCTAATTTTTTTTATAAACCTAAAACCTAAAACTTTTATAAACCTTCAATCTAGTTTATGAACCTTTGTCGCTCATTTTTATGCTATTCATGTGTAATATATTTTTACTGTGTAATTGTTCCTCTCTTGTAATAGTGTAGTTTAATTTTTCGCCATATAATTATGTAACTGCCCCATCCATGTAATAGTATAGATTTATATTTCCGTATTTTATTTAATTTTTCATAATTACTATTATGTCAGACTTTGTTTTCATACATACATGCATGCGTACATACATGCGTAAATAGATACATACATACATACATACATACATACATAATATTTTTTGCAGCAAAATATATATACATATATATATATATATATATATATATATATATATATATATATATATATATATATATATATATATATATATGCGTACATAAATACATATATATATATATATATATATATATATATATATATATATATATATATTCATACATACATACATTTATACATACATATATATTCTCTCATAAAATGTTAATATATTTTTTAAATAAAATAAATAAATATTTTACAAAAAAAATAATAACTTCTTTCTTTTTACTTTAAAAAATCATTTTTTTCTCTAATAACACTTAATATAGGTTTTAGATTAAATTGCTAATTTTAACCCTAATATTTTTAATTCTCTAAACCCTTTTTTTTTAAACCTTATTATTTTTTTTTCAAAATCTAATTTTTTAGATAAACCCTAAAAAATTTCATAAACCAAAACTCTAATTTTTTTTATAAACCTAAAACCTTAAACTTTTATAAACCTTCAACCTAGTTTATGAACCTTTGTCGCTCATTTTTATGCTATTCATGTGTATTATATTTTTACTGTGTAATTGTTCCTCTCTTGTAATAGTGTAGTTTAATTTTTCGCCATATAATTATGTAACTGCCCCATCCATGTAATAGTGTAGATTTATATTTCCGTATTTTATTTAATTTATTATAATTACTATTATGTAACACTTTGTTTTCATACATACATGCGTAAATACATACATACATACATACATAATATTTTTTGCAACTTAATATATATATATATATATATATATATATATATATATATATATATATACATACATGCATGCATGCGTACATACATACATACATTCATACATACATACATAAATACATACATACATATATATATATATATATATATATATATATATATATATATATATATTAATATATATAAATATATATATATATATATATATTAATATATATATATATATATATATATATATATATATATATATATATATATATATATATATATTCATACATACATACATTCATATTTCTCTCATAAAATGTTAATATATTTTTTAAATAACATAAATAAATATTTTACAAAAAAAATAATAATTTCTTTCTTTTTCCTTTAAAAAATTATTATATTTCTCTCATAGCACTTAATATAGGTTTTAGATTAAATTGCTAATTTTAACCCTAATATATTTAATTCTCTAAACCCTTTTTTTTAAACCTTAATTTTTTTTTCAAAATCTAATTTTTTAGATAAACCCTCAAAAATTTCATAAACCAAAACCCTAATTTTTTTTATAAACCTAAAACCTATATAAACCTTCAACCTAGTTTATGAACCTTTGTCGCTCATTTTTATGCTATTCATGTGTATTATATTTTTACTGTGTAATTGTTCTTCTCTTGTAATAGTGTAGATTTATATTTCCGTATTTTATTTAATTTATTATAATTACTATTATTTAACACTTTGTTTTCATACATACATGCGTAAATACATACATACATACATAATATTTTTTGCAGCTTAATAAATATATATATATATATATATATATATATATATATATATATATATATATATATATATATATATACATACATGCATGCGTACATACATACATACATTCATACATACATACATAAATACATACATACATATATATATATATATATATATTCATACATACATACATTCATATTTCTCTCATAAAATGTTAATATATTTTTTAAATAAAATAAATAAATATTTTACAAAAAAAATAATAACTTCTTTCTTTTTCCTTTAAAAAATTATTTTATTTCTCTCATAGCACTTAATATAGGTTTTAGAATAAATTGCTAATTTTAACCCTAATATATTTAATTCTCTAAACCCTTTTTTTTTAAACCTTAATTTTTTTTTTCAATATCTAATTTTTTAGATAAACACTCAAAAATTTCTTAAACCAAAACCCTAATTTTTTTTATAAACCTAAAACCTTAAACTTTTATAAACCTTCAACCTAGTTTATGAACCTTTGTCGCTCATTTTTATGCTATTCATTTGTATTATATTTTTACTGTGTAATTGTTCCTCTCTTGTAATAGTGTAGTTTAATTTTTCTCAATATAATTATGTAACTGCCCCATCCATGTAATAGTGTAGATTTATATTTCCGTATTTTATTTAATTTATTATAATTACTATTATGTAACACTTTGTTTTCATACATACATGCGTAAATACATACATACATACATACATAATATTTTTTGCAGCTTAATATATATATATATATATATATATATATATATATATATCTATATATATATATATATATATATATATATATATATATATATATATATATATATATATATATATATACATACATGCATGCATGCGTACATACATACATACATTCATACATACATACATAAATACATACATACATATATATATATATATATATATATATATTAATATATATAAATATATATATATATATATTAATATATATATATATATATATATATATATATATATATATATATATATATATATATTCATACATACATACATTCATATTTCTCTCATAAAATGTTAATATATTTTTTAAATAACATAAATAAATATTTTACAAAAAAAATAATAATTTCTTTCTTTTTCCTTTAAAAAATTATTTTATTTCTCTCATAGCACTTAATATAGGTTTTAGATTAAATTGCTAATTTTAACCCTAATATATTTAATCCTCTAAACCCTTTTTTTTAAACCTTAATTTTTTTTTTCAAAATCTAATTTTTTAGATAAACCCTCAAAAATTTCATAAACCAAAACCCTAATTTTTTTTATAAACCTAAAACCTATATAAACCTTCAACCTAGTTTATGAACCTTTGTCGCTCATTTTTATGCTATTCATGTGTATTATATTTTTACTGTGTAATTGTTCTTCTCTTGTAATAGTGTAGATTTATATTTCCGTATTTTATTTAATTTATTATAATTACTATTATGTAACACTTTGTTTTCATACATACATGCGTAAATACATACATACATACATAATATTTTTTGCAGCTTAATAAATATATATATATATATATATATATATATATATACATACATGCATGCGTACATACATACATACATTCATACATACATACATAAATACATACATACATATATATATATATATATATATATATATATATATATATATATATATATATATATATATATATATATTCATACATACATACATTCATATTTCTCTCATAAAATGTTAATATATTTTTTAAATAAAATAAATAAATATTTTACAAAAAAAATAATAACTTCTTTCTTTTTCCTTTAAAAAATTATTTTATTTCTCTCATAGCACTTAATATAGGTTTTAGAATAAATTGCTAATTTTAACCCTAATATA
>OZ014520.1:290378639-290398639 GCA_963966055.1 Lathyrus aphaca | reverse complement strand
TCCGTATTTTATTTAATTTTTCATAATTACTATTATGTCAGACTTTGTTTTCATACATACATGCATGCGTACATACATGCGTAAATAGATACATACATACATACATACATAATATTTTTTGCAGCAAAATATATATACATATATATATATATATATATATATATATATATATATATATATATATATATATATATATATATATGCGTACATAAATACATATATATATATATATATATATATATATATATATATATATATATATATATATATATATATTCATACATACATACATTCATACATACATATATATTCTCTCATAAAATGTTAATATATTTTTTAAATAAAATAAATAAATATTTTACAAAAAAAATAATAACTTCTTTCTTTTTACTTTAAAAAATCATTTTTTTCTCTAATAACACTTAATATAGGTTTTAGATTAAATTGCTAATTTTAACCCTAATATTTTTAATTCTCTAAACCCTTTTTTTTTAACCTTAATATTTTTTTTCAAAATCTAATTTTTTAGATAAACCCTAAAAAATTTCATAAATCAAAACTCTAATTTTTTTTATAAACCTAAAACCTTAAACTTTTATAAACCTTCAACCTAGTTTATGAACCTTTGTCGCTCATTTTTATGCTATTCATGTGTATTATATTTTTACTGTGTAATTGTTCCTCTCTTGTAATAGTGTAGTTTAATTTTTCGCCATATAATTATGTAACTGCCCCATCCATGTAATAGTGTAGATTTATATTTCCGTATTTTATTTAATTTATTATAATTACTATTATGTAACACTTTGTTTTCATACATACATGCGTAAATACATACATACATACATACATAATATTTTTTGCAACTTAATATATATATATATATATATATATATATATATATATATATATATATATATATATATATATATATATATATATATATATATACATACATGCATGCATGCGTACATACATACATACATTCATACATACATACATAAATACATACATACATATATATATATATATATATATATATTAATATATATAAATATATATATATATTAATATATATATATATATATATATATATATATATATATATATTCATACATACATACATTCATATTTCTCTCATAAAATGTTAATATATTTTTTAAATAACATAAATAAATATTTTACAAAAAAAATAATAACTTCTTTCTTTTTCCTTTAAAAAATTATTTTATTTCTCTCATAGCACTTAATATAGGTTTTAGATTAAATTGCTAATTTTAACCCTAATATATTTAATTCTCTATAAACCCTTTTTTTTAAACCTTAATTTTTTTTTTCAAAATCTAATTTTTTAGATAAACCCTAAAAAATTTCATAAACCAAAACCCTAATTTTTTTTATAAACCTAAAACCTAAAACTTTTATAAACCTTCAACCTAGTTTATGAACCTTTGTCGCTCATTTTTATGCTATTCATGTGTAATATATTTTTACTGTGTAATTGTTCCTCTCTTGTAATAGTGTAGTTTAATTTTTCGCCATATAATTATGTAACTGCCCCATCCATGTAATAGTATAGATTTATATTTCCGTATTTTATTTAATTTTTCATAATTACTATTATGTCAGACTTTGTTTTCATACATACATGCATGCGTACATACATGCGTAAATAGATACATACATACATACATACATACATAATATTTTTTGCAGCAAAATATATATACATATATATATATATATATATATATATATATATATATATATATATATATATATATATATATATATATATATATATATATTTATGCGTACATAAATACATATATATATATATATATATATATATATATATATATATATATATATATATATATATTCATACATACATACATTCATACATACATATATATTCTCTCATAAAATGTTAATATATTTTTTAAATAAAATAAATAAATATTTTACAAAAAAAATAATAACTTCTTTCTTTTTACTTTAAAAAATCATTTTTTTCTCTAATAACACTTAATATAGGTTTTAGATTAAATTGCTAATTTTAACCCTAATATTTTTAATTCTCTAAACCCTTTTTTTTTAAACCTTAATATTTTTTTTCAAAATCTAATTTTTTAGATAAACCCTAAAAAATTTCATAAATCAAAACTCAAATTTTTTTTATAAACCTAAAACCTTAAACTTTTATAAACCTTCAACCTAGTTTATGAACCTTTGTCGCTCATTTTTATGCTATTCATGTGTATTATATTTTTACTGTGTAATTGTTCCTCTCTTGTAATAGTGTAGTTTAATATTTCGCCATATAATTATGTAACTGCCCCATCCATGTAATAGTGTAGATTTATATTTCCGTATTTTATTTAATTTATTATAATTACTATTATGTAACACTTTGTTTTCATACATACATGCGTAAATACATACATACATACATAATATTTTTTGCAACTTAATATATATATATATATATATATATATATATATATATATATATATATATATATATATATATACATACATGCATGCATGCGTACATACATACATACATTCATACATACATACATAAATACATACATACATACATATATATATATATATATATATATATATATATATTAATATATATAAATATATATATATATATATTAATATATATATATATATATATATATATATATATATATATATATATTCATACATACATACATTCATATTTCTCTCATAAAATGTTAATATATTTTTTAAATAACATAAATAAATATTTTACAAAAAAAATAATAATTTCTTTCTTTTTCCTTTAAAAAATTATTTTATTTCTCTCATAGCACTTAATATAGGTTTTAGATTAAATTGCTAATTTTAACCCTAATATATTTAATTCTCTAAACCCTTTTTTTTAAACCTTAATTTTTTTTTTCAAAATCTAATTTTTTAGATAAACCCTCAAAAATTTCATAAACCAAAACCCTAATTTTTTTTATAAACCTAAAACCTATATAAACCTTCAACCTAGTTTATGAACCTTTGTCGCTCATTTTTATGCTATTCATGTGTATTATATTTTTACTGTGTAATTGTTCTTCTCTTGTAATAGTGTAGATTTATATTTCCGTATTTTATTTAATTTATTATAATTACTATTATGTAACACTTTGTTTTCATACATACATGCGTACATACATACATACATAATATTTTTTGCAGCTTAATAAATATATATATATATATATATATATATATATATATATATATATATATATATATATATATATATATATATATATATATATATATATATATATACATACATGCATGCGTACATACATACATACATTCATACATACATACATAAATACATACATATATATATATATATATATATATATATATATATATATATATATATATATATATTCATACATACATACATTCATATTTCTCTCATAAAATGTTAATATATTTTTTAAATAAAATAAATAAATATTTTACAAAAAAAATAATAACTTCTTTCTTTTTCCTTTAAAAAATTATTTTATTTCTCTCATAGCACTTAATATAGGTTTTAGATTAAATTGCTAATTTTAACCCTAATATATTTAATTCTCTAAACCCTTTTTTTTAAACCTTAATTTTTTTTTTCAAAATCTAATTTTTTAGATAAACCCTAAAAAATTTCATAAACCAAAACCCTAATTTTTTTTATAAACCTAAAACCTAAAACTTTTATAAACCTTCAACCTAGTTTATGAACCTTTGTCGCTCATTTTTATGCTATTCATGTGTAATATATTTTTACTGTGTAATTGTTCCTCTCTTGTAATAGTGTAGTTTAATTTTTCGCCATATAATTATGTAACTGCCCCATCCATGTAATAGTATAGATTTATATTTCCGTATTTTATTTAATTTTTCATAATTACTATTATGTCAGACTTTGTTTTCATACATACATGCATGCGTACATACATGCGTAAATAGATACATACATACATACATACATACATAATATTTTTTGCAGCAAAATATATATACATATATATATATATATATATATATATATATATATATATATATATATATGCGTACATAAATACATATATATATATATATATATAATATATATATATATATATATATATATATATATATATATATATATATATATATATATATATATATATATATATATTCATACATACATACATACATTCATACATACATATATATTCTCTCATAAAATGTTAATATATTTTTTAAATAAAATAAATAAATATTTTACAAAAAAAATAATAACTTCTTTCTTTTTACTTTAAAAAATCATTTTTTTCTCTAATAACACTTAATATAGGTTTTAGATTAAATTGCTAATTTTAACCCTAATATTTTTAATTCTCTAAACCCTTTTTTTTTAAACCTTAATATTTTTTTTCAAAATCTAATTTTTTAGATAAACCCTAAAAAATTTCATAAATCAAAACTCTAATTTTTTTTATACACCTAAAACCTTAAACTTTTATAAACCTTCAACCTAGTTTATGAACCTTTGTCGCTCATTTTTATGCTATTCATGTGTATTATATTTTTACTGTGTAATTGTTCCTCTCTTGTAATAGTGTAGTTTAATTTTTCGCCATATAATTATGTAACTGCCCCATCCATGTAATAGTGTAGATTTATATTTCCGTATTTTATTTAATTTATTATAATTACTATTATGTAACACTTTGTTTTCATACATACATGCGTAAATACATACATACATACATAATATTTTTTGCAACTTAATATATATATATATACATACATGCATGCATGCGTACATACATACATACATTCATACATACATACATAAATACATACATACATATATATATATATATATATATATATATATATTAATATATATAAATATATATATATATATATATATATATATATTAATATATATATATATATATATATATATATATATATATATATATATATATATTCATACATACATACATTCATATTTCTCTCATAAAATGTTAATATATTTTTTAAATAACATAAATAAATATTTTACAAAAAAAATAATAATTTCTTTCTTTTTCCTTTAAAAAATTATTTTATTTCTCTCATAGCACTTAATATAGGTTTTAGATTAAATTGCTAATTTTAACCCTAATATATTTAATTCTCTAAACCCTTTTTTTTAAACCTTAATTTTTTTTTCAAAATCTAATTTTTTAGATAAACCCTCAAAAATTTCATAAACCAAAACCCTAATTTTTTTTATAAACCTAAAACCTATATAAACCTTCAACCTAGTTTATGAACCTTTGTCGCTCATTTTTAAGCTATTCATGTGTATTATATTTTTACTGTGTAATTGTTCTTCTCTTGTAATAGTGTAGATTTATATTTCCGTATTTTATTTAATTTATTATAATTACTATTATGTAACACTTTGTTTTCATACATACATGCGTACATACATACATACATAATATTTTTGGCAGCTTAATAAATATATATATATATATATATATATATATATATATATATATATATATATATATATATATATATATATATATATACATACATGCATGCGTACATACATACATACATTCATACATACATACATAAATACATACATACATATATATATATATATATATATATATATATATATATATATATATTCATACATACATACATTCATATTTCTCTCATAAAATGTTAATATATTTTTTAAATAAAATAAATAAATATTTTACAAAAAAAATAATAACTTCTTTCTTTTTCCTTTAAAAAATTATTTTATTTCTCTCATAGCACTTAATATAGGTTTTAGAATAAATTGCTAATTTTAACCCTAATATATTTAATTCTCTAAACCCTTTTTTTTTAAACCTTAATTTTTTTTTTCAAAATCTAATTTTTTAGATAAACACTCAAAAATTTCATAAACCAAAACCCTAATTTTTTTTATAAACCTAAAACCTTAAACTTTTATAAACCTTCAACCTAGTTTATGAACCTTTGTCGCTCATTTTTATGCTATTCATTTGTATTATATTTTTACTGTGTAATTGTTCCTCTCTTGTAATAGTGTAGTTTAATTTTTCTTAATATAATTATGTAACTGCCCCATCCATGTAATAGTGTAGATTTATATTTCCGTATTTTATTTAATTTATTATAATTACTATTATGTAACACTTTGTTTTCATACATACATGCGTAAATACATACATACATACATACATAATATTTTTTGCAGCTTAATATATATATATATATATATATATATATATATATATATATATATATACATACATGCATGCGTACATACATACATACATTCATACATACATACATAAATACATATATATATATATATATATATATATATATATATATATATATATATATATATATATATTCATACATACATACATTCATATTTCTCTCATAAAATGTTAATATATTTTTTAAATAAAATAAATAAATATTTTACAAAAAAAATAATAACTTCTTTCTTTTTCCTTTAAAAAATTATTTTATTTCTCTCATAGCACTTAATATAGGTTTTAGATTAAATTGCTAATTTTAACCCTAATATATTTAATTCTCTAAACCCTTTTTTTTAAAACTTAATTTTTTTTTTCAAATCCTAAGTTTTTAGATAAACCCTAAAAAATTTCATAAACCAAAACCCTAATTTTTTTTATAAACCTAAAACCTAAAACTTTTGTGAACCTTCAACCTATTTTATGAACCTTTGTCGGTCATTTTTATGCTATTCATGTGTATTATATTTTTACTGTGTAATTGTTCCTCTCTTGTAATAGTGTAGTTTAATTTTTCGCCATATAATTATGTAACTTCCCCGGCCATGTAATAGTGTAGATTTATATTTCCGTATTTTATTAAATTTTTCATAATTACTATTATGTTAGACTTTGTTTTCATACATACATGCATGCGTACATTCATGCGTAAATACATACATACATACATAATATTTTTTGCAGCTAAATATATATATATATATATATATATATATATATATATATATATATATATATATATATATATATATATATATATATATATATATATTCATACATACATACATTCATATTTCTCTCATAAAATGTTAATATATTTTTTAAATAAAATAAATAAATATTATACAAAAAAAATAATAACTTCTTTCTTTTTCCTTTAAAAAATTATTTTATTTCTCTCATAGCACTTAATATAGGTTTTAGATTAAATTGCTAATTTTAACCCTAATATATTTAATTCTCTAAACCCTTTTTTTTAAACCTTAATTTTTTTTTTCAAAATCTAATTTTTTAGATAAACCCTCAAAAATTTCATAAACCAAAACCCTAATTTTTTTTATAAACCTAAAACCTAAATCTTTTATAAACCTTCAACCTAGTTTATGAACCTTTGTGGCTCATTTTTATGCTATTCATGTGTAATATATTTTTACTGTGTAATTGTTCCTCTCTTGTAATAGTGTAGTTTAATTTTTCGCCATATAATTATGTAACTGCCCCATCCATGTAATAGTATAGATTTATATTTCCGTATTTTATTTAATTTTTCATAATTACTATTATGTCAGACTTTGTTTTCATACATACATGCATGCGTACATACATGCGTAAATACATACATACATACATACATACATAATATTTTTTGCAGCAAAATATATATACATATATATATATATATATATATATATATATATATATATATATATATATATATATATATATATGCGTACATAAATACATATATATATATATATATATATATATATATATATATATATATATATATATATATATATATATATATATATATATATATATTCATACATACATACATTCATACATACATACATATTTCTCTCATAAAATGTTAATATATTTTTTAAATAAAATAAATAAATATTTTACAAAAAAAATAATAACTTCTTTCTTTTTACTTTAAAAAATCATTTTTTTCTCTAATAACACTTAATATAGGTTTTAGATTAAATTGCTAATTTTAACCCTAATATTTTTAATTCTCTAAACCCTTTTTTTTTAAACCTTAATTTTTTTTTTCAAAATCTAATTTTTTAGATAAACCCTAAAAAATTTCATAAACCAAAACTCTAATTTTTTTTATAAACCTAAAACCTTAAACTTTTATAAACCTTCAACCTAGTTTATGAACCTTTGTCGCTCATTTTTATGCTATTCATGTGTATTATATTTTTACTGTGTAATTGTTCCTCTCTTGTAATAGTGTAGTTTAATTTTACGCCATATAATTATGTAACTGCCCCATCCATGTAATAGTGTTGATTTATATTTCCGTATTTTATTTAATTTATTATAATTACTATTATGTAACACTTTGTTTTCATACATACATGCGTAAATACATACATACATACATACATAATATTTTTTGCAACTTAATATATATATATATATATATATATATATATATATATATATATATATATATATATACATACATGCATGCAAGCGTATATACATACATACATTCATACATACATACATAAATACATACATACATATATATATATATATATATATATATATATATATATATATATATATATATATATATATATATATATATATATATATATATATATTCATACATACATACATTCATATTTCTCTCATAAAATGTTAATATATTTTTTAAATAAAATAAATAAATATTTTACAAAAAAAATAATAATTTCTTTCTTTTTCCTTTAAAAAATTATTTTATTTCTCTCATAGCACTTAATATAGGTTTTAGATTAAATTGCTAATTTTAACCCTAATATATTTAATTCTCTAAACCCTTTTTTTTAAACCTTAATTTTTTTTTTCAAAATCTAATTTTTTAGATAAACCCTCAAAAATTTCATAAACCAAAACCCTAATTTTTTTTATAAACCTAAAACCTATATAAACCTTCAACCTAGTTTATGAACCTTTGTCGCTCATTTTTATGCTATTCATGTGTATTATATTTTTACTGTGTAATTGTTCTTCTCTTATAATAGTGTAGTTTAATTTTTCGCCATATAATTATGTAACTGCCCCATCCATGTAATAGTGTAGATTTATATTTCCGTATTTTATTTAATTTATTATAATTACTATTATGTAACATTTTGTTTTCATACATACATGCGTAAATACATACATACATAATATTTTTTGCAGCTTAATAAATATAAATATATATATATATATATATATATATATATATATATATATATATATATATATATATATATATATATATATATATATATATATATATATATATATATATATATATATATATATATATATATATATACATACATGCATGCGTACATACATACATACATACATTCATACATACATACATACATACATACATAAATACATACATATATATATATATATATATATATATATATATATATATTCATACATACATACATTCATATTTCTCTCGTAAAATGTTAATATATTTTTTAAATAAAATAAATAAATATTTTACAAAAAAAATAATAACTTCTTTCATTTTCCTTTAAAAAATTATTTTATTTCTCTCATAGCACTTAATATAGGTTTTAGAATAAATTGCTAATTTTAACCCTAATATATTTAATTCTCTACACCCTTTTTTTTTAAACCTTAATTTTTTTTTCAAAATCTAATTTTTTAGATAAACACTCAAAAATTTCATAAACCAAAACCCTAATTTTTTTTATAAACCTAAAACCTTAAACTTTTATAAACCTTCAACCTAGTTTATGAACCTTTGTCGCTCATTTTTATGCTATTCATTTGTATTATATTTTTAATGTGTAATTGTTCCCCTCTTGTAATAGTGTAGTTTAATTTTTCTCAACTGCCCCATCCATGTAATAGTGTAGATTTATATTTCCGTATTTTATTTAATTTATTATAATTACTATTATGTAACACTTTGTTTTCATACATACATGCGTAAATACATACATACATACATACATAATATTTTTTGCAGCTTAATATATATATATATATATATATATATATATATATATATATATATATATATACATACATGCATGCGTACATACATACATACATTCATACATACATATATATATATATATATATATATATATATATATATATATATATATATATATATATATATTCATACATACATACATTCATATTTCTCTCATAAAATGTTAATATATTTTTTAAATAAAATAAATAAATATTTTACAAAAAAAATAATAACTTCTTTCTTTTTCCTTTAAAAAATTATTTTATTTCTCTCATAGCACTTAATATAGGTTTTAGATTAAATTGCTAATTTTAACCCTAATATATTTAATTCTCTAAACCCTTTTTTTTAAACCTTAATTTTTTTTTTCAAATCCTATGTTTTTAGATAAACCCTAAAAAATTTCATAAACCAAAACCCTAATTTTTTTTATAAACCTAAAACCTAAAACTTTTGTGAACCTTCAACCTAGTTTATGAACCTTTGTCGGTCATTTTTATGCTATTCATGTGTATTATATTTATACTGTGTAATTGTTCCTCTCTTGTAATAGTGTAGTTTAATTTTTCGCCATATAATTATGTAACTTCCCCGGCCATGTAATAGTGTAGATTTATATTTCCGTATTTTATTAAATTTTTCATAATTACTATTATGTCAGACTTTGTTTTCATACATACATGCATGCGTACATTCATGCGTAAATACATACATACATACATAATATTTTTTGCAGCTAAATATATATATATATATATATATATATATATATATATATATATATATATATATATATATATATATATATATATATATATATATATATATATATTCATACATACATACATTCATATTTCTCTCATAAAATGTTAATATATTTTTTAAATAAAATAAATAAATATTTTACAAAAAAAATAATAACTTCTTTCTTTTTCCTTTAAAAAATTATTTTATTTCTCTCATAGCACTTAATATTGGTTTTAGATTAAATTGCTAATTTTAACCCTAATATATTTAATTCTCTAAACCCTTTTTTTTTTAAACCTTAATTTTTTTTTTCAAAATCTAATTTTTTAGATAAACCCTAAAAAAATTTCATAAACCAAAACCCTAATTTTTATTATAAACCTAAAACCTTAAACTTTTATAAACCTTCAACCTAGTTTATGAACCTTTGTCGCTCATTTTTATGCTATTCATGTGTATTATATTTTTACTGTGTAATTGTTCCTCTCTTGTAATAGTGTAGTTTAATTTTTCGCAATATAATTATGTAACTGCCCCATCCATGTAATAGTGTAGATTTATATTTTCATAGTTCCAGGAATCTGATTGAGGCGTTCTACCAGTCGATGGAAAGCTAAGAGAGAGAGAGCTAGAACTTTCATGTTGGAGTCAAAGTCAGATTCAGAAACGGGTTTTTAGGTTTCCTATTTAACCTAGCAACCGCGGCTGCTCTTGGACATACTACTTTTGACGAATTTATTCTTTACTTTCAAAGAGACGAATCATGGAGAACTAATCACCGACATTCGTCTACTGTAATCGGTTTCCACCGCAACCTTGAGGTTTTATAATTTTCAATTAATTGTTTTTCCCTTTTAATATTATGCTATATACTTTGTCTGCTTTATTCAATTAAATAAAATAATATTGATTAATTTCGATTGCACCTATCATTCCTTTACTTTATCGCGTTTGCTTTATCCGCGCAATTTTCGTGTTTGCTTAATTCACGGAAGATTTAATCCGTTTGCTTAATTCGGAATTTAGGGATATAGGTCTTATAGGATCTTTTACGTTTGTTAATTGGTATTATTATCGAAAAGTGATTAGAATCCGCTTAGGGCATGAAAATTATGTAAATCGATGATAAGTTGGGAAACCGAAACAGTAGATAAATCGTTTAGTTTAATTGCATAATCACTTATTTTAATCGCTTAATTGTTCTGTTTTTTTTATCGACCTTAAAACAAACCTTAAAACAACCCCCCCCCTAATTCGGAATTCAGTTACCTTCGATTAATAACAATACAAGAATCCTTGTGAAACGATTCGAGTCATTGTCGCTATAATACGTTTTCAAAAAATTACTCGTTTTTGATCCGTGCGCGACACGCGGATCAAATTGGCGTCGTTGCCGGGGATTCTTGTAGTTATAAATCGATATTAGAGTCTTAGATTTAGTGTTGTTGCGTTTAGGCCCTAGGTTCTTCACGTTTTTGGTCTTCTCGCGTGTCGAAAAATAAATCGGTTTTTGGGAAAATTGGGTCCGATCGAAAATCTGTTTTGCCTACTAGGAGTAGAAAAATCGTTTGATCATTAGTCCTAATATATACATTCATACATATATATATATATATATACATATATATATATATATATATATATATATATATATATATACATATATATATATATATATACACACATATATATATATATATACACATATATATATACATATATATATATACATATATATATATATATAAACTCAACAAATGGGTTATACCCTCCGTTCCTTCTAATCAAATTTATAGATTTGGTAAGATGGATGTTTTTTCTCGTTTTGCTGTTAAAACTCTAGAGCAAACTATTCAAATTTCTGAAGAAAAACAGACAATCAAACTGTTAACTAAAAAAGATTTGAAACCTTTTAAAAATTATAATTTTATCCATATTGGATTGGTTCAAATTGCTTTAAAACCTTTAACATTATTAGGTTTAAATTCTAGCATAATGGCTTATGTTAGAGATGGTAGATGTAAAGATTTCAAACAATCTTTAGCTGCTATGGTAGAAACAAGTTTGTGTCATGGACCGGTCTACTTTGATGTTTCACCTAATTTAAATCTATCTTTATCTGATAAAAATTTATTAGATGCTATTCAGTTAATTGTTCATACTAACGGTTACAACTTCAAACCTGGAAGTGAAATCATAGCAATATGCTATAGAATCTATTATAAGGTTCTCACTACGCTTAATCCTAAAGCAAAGCAATTATCGTTTCCTGGAACTACGACTTTGGTTCAAACCAATTTATTAACTTCCAATGTTGCAACCAATAGATTAATAAAGTGGGATGAAATAAACTTCCCAGAGACATGGTCTCTCCCTCAGGAAATAGATCCTGAACCGATCCTTAATAGAGATATAGATCAGATAATTCAGACTACTGAAGGAGATTTAGAAATAAACTTCACTCCTAAAAGAATAATCAGGATACCCAGAACCCTATCTGCTAGACACTCAGTTAGTGAATTTTACACAGCTTCTAGTCAATTACCTAGACCTTCTACATCTCAAATAAGGGAAGAGATAGAAGTCGTTGAAAATATAAGACTTAGCGAAAATAGAATTCCCCAAGGGATTTATCAAAAACCCAATACACCAAAAGTAGAATCACCTACTCCGTCAGATATGGATTTCCAGTTATAATGTTAGATTATTCCCTTGGTAGTAAGCTGAGAAAACTCGTCAATGATGAGTTTCAACATGAGAGATACACTCAATTCAGAAATTGGTTTTTTGGAAAATTTTCAAAATCTGAATTAACCCAATTTAAAGAAGAATACTACACTCAAATGAGCCTTGAGCAAGATTTTGTTACTTTTGTTAAATGGTTTGTTAAACACTTTATAAGTAAAAAACAAGAGGAAATCCTTGTTTTACAAAGACCTTGGGAAAACATTAAAGGAGAAATAATGGAATCTCCCTTTCCCCCTGAACAAACAATAAGTTTGAGTCAAAATACTGAAGCTACCCCTTATCTTAACCTTCAATTACAAAGAGTTGAACAAAATCAAGTTACTCTTAAGGAATTAAATTCCGTCATCAGGTATCAGAATTATACCAATGCCTACCTTGTGTGCTTAGGAGAACAATTTATCTCTTTGGAAAAAGATCTCTTATCCATAAAAGATCTTTTAGAAAAACAAATAGCACGTGAAGATATCATTATTGACCATATAAATAAACCTAAGGAACAAATATCAACATCCACTATTTCAGATGTTCCTATAGTGCAACCTCCTGTTTCCATAGAAGGATTTAAAATGGAAACCAATGGTCAAGAATTTGTTCGTATTTTAGAACAAAAGTTAAAGGGTCTTAATATCACAGTTATGTCTCAAGAAGATTATTCTGAAGATAATAACGAAAACCATATTGACCAACTTTCTGATATGTTTGCTAATTTAGACATTAGTAACCTTGACAGTAATAATACTAATAGTATAAACCATGTCTATGCTCCTAAACCCATAGAAAAGTATTATTATAAACGACCCTCACCGCAAGATTTGCTCTTTGAGGAACCTGAACCCTTCCAAAATTCTTATTCAGGAAAAGCCATTTATGAATGGAATGTTGATGGTCTTAATGACAAACAAAGTATAGATACAATCCATAGGATGATCATGTATTCCACTGTTTGCAAGCAACATGGAAATTCAGATAGTTCAATAGCATCCTTTATAACAACAGGATTTGTTGGCCAACTTAGAGGATGGTGGGATCATTATCTCACTGAATCTCAAAAATTAGAAATTCTTAATCACAAGAAAATCATTAAGATAGAGCCAGGTACCAGTACAAGCACTATTGTGGCTACGGCCACCACAGGAGAAGAAGATGCAGTATATACTCTATGTCTTTCCGTCTTACAAGATTTTGTAGGAACCAATGTCCCCATTGGAGAAAAAATCCAAACTCTTCTCCAAAACCTTAGGTGTCCTTCTCTTACCCACTTTAGATGGTATAAGGATACTTTTCTTTCAAGAGTTTATCAATTAAACAATCCCAATTCTTTGCATTGGAAAGCAAAATTTATTGATGGATTACCCCATTTCTTTTCTGAAAAGGTTAGACAATCTTTAAGACAGAAAAATGATGGGATAAATATTAATTATTCTAACCTTACTTATGGTTATATAATTAACACTTGTGTTAATGAAGGATTAGCTTTATGTAATGACATAAAACTTAGAAATCAACTTAAAAAGCAAAAGCTTTCTGAGAAACACCAACTTGGTGAATTTTGTGAGCAATTTGCTTTTGATCTAGGAAAATCTCCAGATAGTAAAAAGAAAAAAGGAAAATTTTCCGCAATAAACCTTATAGGGATAAGCCAAAAAATTCTTATGAAAATTCTTATAGAAATAAGAAAAAGAGTCACTACAATAAAAGTAGACCTAAAGAAAAATCTTTTGAACCTAAAGGCAAAAGAAAAGCCAAAAGGCTTGACATAACATGTCATAAATGTGGCAAATCTGGCCATTATGCCAACCAGTGTTGGACTAAAAAAGCTCTTAATGAGATAGAAGATGAACAATTACGTTCTCAATTAGAAAAAGTCTTACTTCTCAATTCTGATTCAGAAAATTATTCTTCAGAAGAAGATATAAACATGATTTATGAATCCTCTAATGAAAGCTCTTCTGATTATTCTGACAATAATAATTGTCAATGTAATCAATTAAATTACTGGAAATCAATCGTTGATATGAATGGGTTAAATGTTCTAACCTCAGAACAGGATGAAGCTATAAAAGCTATAGAATCCATTTCTGATCAAAAATTAAAAAGAAAAAGGCTTGAGGTCTTAATTCAAGAAAACTCAAAAAAGGATTTTCCTATCATTACAGAAGCACCTTACCAATTAAGTGAGGTTTTGTCTAGATTTCGACAGTCTAACATCTGTGAAACTCCTGTTTCTATTATGGATTTACATAGAGAAATAAATCTCTTAAAAAATGAAATATCTCAGATTAAAAGAGAAAACTATGGTTTATCTCAAAGACTTACTTTTTTAGAATCTAATAATTCAAATATTGAAGAAATAGCTTCAACTGGTAATCCTTCACCTAGTAATGAATTTCTTTCTCTCATTGATAGAGTAACCTCTCAAAAATGGTTTGTTAGAATAACTTTAGTTATTAATAGAAATTTCATATTAGAAAATGAAGTTGCCCTTATTGATAGTGGTGCTGATTTAAATTGCCTTCAAGAAGGAATTATTCCCACTAAATATTTTGATAAAACTACACAGTCTCTTACCCAAGCTGGAGGAGATAAACTCACAGTTAATTATAAAATGTCTAATGCTTATGTTTGTAATAAAAATATTTGTTTACCTACTCATTTTATTCTTGTAAAAAATTTAACTCATAGAATTATATTAGGAACTCCTTTTCTACATAAAATTATGCCTCTGGTTAATGTTGACCAAAAGGGAATTACTTCTATTATCAATAATAAAAGAATTACTTTTGAATTTATTATTGATCCTCATACTAGGATGATTAATGAAGTTAAAGATATTCTTCTTAAAAAGGAAAGACAAATTTGCTTTCTTAAAGAAGAAGTGGATTTATTAAATATCACTTCTCAACTTAAAAAACCTGAAATTCAAGATCAAATTAAATTAATTGATCAACAGTTTAGAGATGAAATCTGCAATGATTTACCTAATGCATTTTGGGACAGAAAGAAACATGTTGTTTCTTTACCTTATCTAGATGACTTTAATGAAAGTCAGATTCCCACTAAAGCTAGGCCTGCTCAAATGAACCATGAGTATTTGGATTTATGCAAAAAAGAAATAGAATCTCTTTTAGAGAAAAAATTAATTAGAAAATCCAAATCTCCTTGGAGTTGCACAGCCTTTTATGTCAATAATGCTGCTGAAAAAGAAAGAGGTGTCCCTAGACTTGTTATAAATTACAAACCTCTTAATAAAGTGTTAAAGTGGATAAGGTATCCTATTCCTAATAAAAAAGATCTCTTAGATAGATTAAACAATGCTTTAATCTTCTCCAAGTTTGATATGAAATCTGGTTATTGGCAAATTCAGATTAATGAATCTGATAAATATAAAACAGCATTTACTGTACCTTTTGGACATTATGAATGGAATGTCCTTCCTTTTGGCCTTAAAAATGCCCCTTCAGAATTTCAAAATATTATGAATGATATTTTTTAATCCTTATACAGAATTTATAATTGTTTATATTGATGATGTCTTAGTTTTTTCTAAAACTATAGATCAACATATTAAACATTTAAAAATATTCAAAGGATTAGTTAAGCATAATGGACTAGTTATATCTGCTCCTAAGATGAAACTTTTTCAAACAAAAGTTAGATTTTTAGGTCATGAAATTGACCAAGGAACTATAATTCCTATACAAAGAAGTTTGAATTTGCTTCTAAATTCCCCAATATTATTACAGATAAAAAACAATTACAAAGGTTTCTTGGTAGTCTCAACTACATAGCAGATTATTATGAAAATCTTGCTAAAGATACTGCCATATTACATGCTAGGCTTAAAAAGAATCCTGGCCCTTGGACAGATGAACATTCTCAGGCAGTCCAAAGAATTAAAAATAAAGTTAAATGTCTGCCTTGTTTATCTCTTGCTAACCCTAAGTATTTCAAAATTGTTGAAACTGATGCTTCAGACTTAGGCTATGGAGGAATCCTCAAACAAATAATACCTGATACATCAAAAGAAGTTTTGGTCAGATTTACTTCTGGAAAATGGAATCCTACCCAGGCAAAATATTCTACTATTAAGAAAGAGATGCTTTCTATTAAAAAATGCATTTCTAAATTTCAAGATGATCTTCTTAATAAGAAATTTTTATTAAAAATTGATTGTAGCTCAGCTAAATCAATTATTGAAAAAGATGTTAAAAATCTTGTTGCTAAGCAAATCTTTGCTAGCTGGAAATCTCAATTATCTATGTTTGAATTTGATATTCAACACATTAAAGGTGAAAATAATTCACTTTCTGATTATCTAACCCGTGAATTTTTGCAGGGAAAAAATGATGACCCCATATAGGGGTAGAGGCCGCGGCTATGGCCGTGGTGGAAGAGGGAGTAAAAATATGTTTCCCCAGCCAGATTCAAACATTCCTCTAATAGGGGATTGGACTACAGTATACAAAGGTAGAAAAATGCAGCAATTGCCTGCATCTTCATCAAAAAAGGAAGATATTCCTTCCTCATCCTCTAATAAAAATACTTCCTACAAGGAAGTTGCGGTTAATAACCCACCTCAAGAGCAAATGGATTATTTTGAAAATCCAATAACTGAAAAAATCATGTATATTGATGATGAAGATATTAAGATCAATCCAAATGATGGATGGTCTATCAAAGTTAGATACCTCGAATCAAGAGGATATCCAGGTCTTCATGGAAAGTCTAGACCTCACCTAGAAATTCTTCTAACTGTTACCGAATCGGTAACATTTACTCACCATTACCAGAACAATAATCCTGAAAGTTTTATAAACTTCAGTAAATGTCATATTAACAAAATTTTGTTACCTAGAGAATGGGGTCTCAACCCAAATGGTGAAAAAGCAATAAAAATTGCAGAAGGAAAGTATATCTACTTTAATTACTGGGACTATGTCCAAGCTTTTACTGAAGCTTTTTATTATCAAAATCCTAAGAATAAGCACTCTTGGTTTTTCTCAATAAACCCAGAGATAGTTCATAAACCCATACCAAATTGGTTTTATGAATGGTGGACTAAATTTGGTCCGTCTTTGGAAATATTACCCAGAGAGTTACTGGATTTATACAATCCCTGGTGCGACAATAGCCCACTTGTTTTAAATATTTTATCTAACAATTTGATCACCGGACAATGTCCATTTTTGTTCTTTGCCAAATTTCAGATTCCTTGGATATGGAGATGGTCAGTCACCATATCTCAAGATAAATTCAATATCCCCATTTTAGAAAGAAATTTCTTCTATAAATGGTGGAACAAAATGAGTTCAGAAGAAGTCCAGAACAAAGTAATATTAATTCAAACAGCTATAGCTGAAGACCAAAATAATAAGGTCAAGGAGCAAAGTTCCCAACAAATGTCTATGGGAAATTTGAAGAACTTCTTCCAGAGAAAATATCCAAATGAATCGGAAGATGAAATCATGATTAGAGCTTTGGATTATATGAAGAACCAATTCTTCTCCACCTTCCCAACAAAATCAGCAAAAGATGAGGACTCATCTATGAAGACCAGCTCTTCCATGGGATCAATTGATTCCCATAACTTTGACTGCTTGGCAGGAGAAGCTCAAGCAGATGACCCTACTGCAGAGGATTTCTGGGACGCAATGATTCAATCTATGGCCCAAAAAGCAAAAGGAAAAGCAATGAAATAAGAATCCAAAGACAAACAAAAGAAGACAAGAAAAAGAATCTTATCTTGTCTAAAGAATCAAAAACAAATACATGAAAACAAAAAAGAATCTCAAAACAAAGAGATAAAAACAAGAAAAGGAATCTTATTTTGTCAAGAGAATCTCAAGACAAAGAAATAAAGACAAGAAGGAATCTTATCTTGTCTGCCACTTCATAGCATGATTGGAGTAATAATTTTATCTTTAGGCATAAATGTATGCAATTATTTTTCTTTTGTTAAAGTTTTTTGTTTTTTTTGTCATAATTAATGTGTCGATGGGGCCCAGTGAGTACCCGACATTAATTATACAACTTGTTTAGTATTTTACCGGCTATTGTAAGTAGCTGTTACCAGCTTAAATAGTAAGCCTTAGCTTCCCTATATAAAGGGATCTAAGTTTCTTTTGTAAACCAAGTTTTTAGAATTCCAAATATATAAGTTTTCACATATTTCTCTACCATCTCTCTACAATCCTCTTCCAGTCTTCAATTTCGATCCTAATTCTGCTGTATTACACCTTTGGTATATATATATATATATATATATATATATATATATATATATATATATATATATATATATATATATATATATATATATATATATATATATATATATATATATATATATATATATATATATATATATTCATACATACATACATACATTCATACATACATACATACATACA
>OZ014520.1:290346139-290373639 GCA_963966055.1 Lathyrus aphaca | reverse complement strand
ATGCAATGCAAATGGGATGAAATGTCATGATGCAAACCAAAGTCAGAAGCAATTACATGAGGTTAATGATGCTAAGAGATTATGCAAACATGAGGCAAGGCATGAGAATGATCAAGCAAGCATAAGGATGCAAATGAAGCATGCATTGGACCATGAATGTACATGAAAAGTTATGAAATGTAATGGACACACAACATGGCAAATGAAAGATGCAATGATCAAACATGATTCCAATGTGTCCTAAGATGTATTATGAATCAAGTGAATGCACAAAATGTCATGGCAAGTTAATGGATGCAAGCAAATGAGAGATGGATGCAAAGGAAGGCACAAATTAGGGTTACATGCATCATACAAAGAAAAAATTCAAAACCAGAAGCAAATGACATGATAAAAATTTGAAAATGCAATCAAAGATACCCTAAACCTATACAAGCTCACTGCCCAAAGGAGGGGATCCAACTCTTAACCTAATGAAAGTTATGAATTTCCTAAGATTGCTAGGGTTTTAAGGTACCTTGTCAAGAAAAATGCAAAAAAAATTGAAAATGCAAGATCAATTCAAATCAAATTTATCCTATAAACTACATGCTATGAAGAGTGCAATGCAAGAAGAATCATCATTCAACTCTCAAAGGTTAGGCAGAAAGGAATTTTTGAAGTTTGAAACAAAATATTGCCTTAAAATGAAATTAAATCCAATGAAAATGATCAAAAGGCATCAAGAACAAAAAAGAAATTTGGTTTGAGAGTTGAACAATGTTTCTAAATGTTTCTAAATGCTATGTGAATTTTTTTGTGATTTTTAAATACCTAAATGTATTTTTAATTAATTAATTTCCATTAATTAATGAAAAATAAAAATTTAAATGATTTAAAAATAATTTTCAATGCAAAAAATAAAATAAAAATCATTTTCTGATTAAGAAAAATATTTGAAACAAAAATGCAAAGGGAAATATTTTTAGGATTTTTCTAACTATTTTAAAATAAATATGAAAGATAAATGAATAAAAAAGAAATAAAAAAGAAATTAAATGGAAAGTATGCAGGATCTAAGGCTGAGATTCAAACTAAACACGCGGGAGCTGACTTGCGTGCAAATGGGTGGTCCAGATTGCTTCTGACTAATTAATTTTAATTAAACTAATTAATTGAAGATTAGGGTTTAATGAGAGATCCAGGCCCTCCATTCGCGCGGGAGTCAACAAAAGTCCACAAGATCAAAGGTCCACATTTAAACTTGGCTAAACCTAATTATCAAACCCTAATCACTTTCAGGTCACCGGAGAAGAGCTCCAGTCGTCTTCTCCGGTGACACCCTTCCCTGAAAGTTTCAAAATCACTCCCTAGGTTATTTCTGGAGCTCTAAAGCTCCAGATCACTTCCTCTCACCTCCCTAAACTCATCCCTGCCCTCAAAAACAATTTATTTCTCACCATTAACAAGATTCGAAAGGAAGAACAAAAATGGCAGAAATTTCAGTCAATCAATACAAGCTCATTTCTACACCATTTTCAAAATTTCAAAGTCCAGTATGATCAGGAGAGCATGCTTTATCATTTAGAAACTAAAAATAAGAGTTCTGGAAAAATGTTTCAAGGAGGTACCTGAGCTTGAGCTTTCTTAGTTTGGGACTTTTAGGCCTTCTCTCTTTGTGCAAACCACTCCCCTTGAACTCTTGATGAAGTTTTGATGCTTGGAAGGAATTTCTTTTGGCTGGTTTGGGAGTTTGCAAGCCAACTGGTCAGAAATCGTGTTTGGTTTATGGGGTGTTTTTGGCTGTTTCAATGGTTGGTTTGTGGTCAGTGAGTCACTTTGAGATCAATGGTGAAGTTGGTTTGAAGATTGGTTAAGTGAGCTGAGAGATTCGAAAGGTTTTGCAAGTTGGGGAATTTTTGATAACTTTGGCAATCTGAGGTTTCAGCTTGTGTTGTGTGTTGTGTTTAGTCTCTTTTGGTCCACTTATCACTCTTGGATAGGTCAGAGGAGTTGGTGTGGCCTAGCTTGATTGGTATGGCCCTTTTGCATAAAGTCAATGTTTTGTGTAAGAGAGGTATGGGTCATTGGTAGCCCAAGGACAAAGGGGTGTCCTGCGCAGCAAGGAATGAGGAGAGCCATGGGATCAGTCTTGAAGCCAATTAGCAAGTGGATTAGGGTTTGTATGATGTTTTGCAACTTTGTCCAATTTTGGCCCTTTTGAAGTTTCTTGATCCATAAGTCATGAAAATGGGCAAACCTTTGGTGCATTCTGACTTCTAGGAATTGGTTTATGTTTGTACAAAGATTAGAAGTCACTTTGAGGTCTCATTTTACCTTGGCAAGGGGTTTTGCAACTTTGCCTCTTTGGTACATAACTTGAAATTATGTGATTTTGTCCAACTTTGACAAGCCATAACTTTTGATCCAAAATGAATTAGAATGAGTTCTTGTACTTTTTGAAAAGGGAATGATCCATTCTACAACTTTCATGACCAAATTTTTCTCATTTGAAGCATTTTTGAATAAAAAAGAAAGGGTTGAAAAAGTTTCCCAAAATGGCAAGTTTCCATTACAAGTCATTTACCCAAAAAGGCAACTTTGCAAATGGCTTGAAATTCTTCAATTTTGTGAACTTATAACATCTTCTATGATCAAATAGAGATCATACACAACCAAAATGGTGAAGAACACCCCTTGGTTGGGTCATTGGGGGCCTCAGATGCCCTGATTTTACACTGACTTGCTCAAGAAGTCAACTCTTGATTAGATGCCTTCCCCATGGAATTTCTTCATGAAAATTGATATGCATGATCCTTATACCATATAGAGACCAATAGAAACAAGAATGACCAAAAAATTTGGAGCTATGGCCTTTGAAACTAAAACCCTAATTCTAGGTCATCTGTGCAGTTAAACCTGGCTCTGCTTCCATGCCATTCTCAGTTCTTGTGATTCTTTGGCTTCTTTGATCTTGAGAGGATATAATATGATGCTTGAACATACATGGACCCCTTTGAAGTGATTGAAGACTTTTGGAGTGGCTCAAATGGCTCTTGGATAGCTCAGATCACAAACCCTAGATGTAGATGACTTTGAATCAATGCAGTGAATCACAAATGCAATATGAGATGCTATGATTGAACTTATGCATATGAAGAGATCACAAGCCATGGTGTGAATGGGTGAGGGTAAATTTGGGGTGTTTACAGCTGCCCCTATTCAAACATTAGTTAGCTGTGTAGGATGTAAGCAACGGCTTAACAGGCAAACAAGATAACTTGTGGTTGAATACCAAAAGACAGTCCAAAATTTGCACTCACAGAATGAAGAAGAAAAGGGATATAGATTGTAAAAGGGAATAAAGTATGATTATAAAGTGCGGGCGACGGAAGACGATCGTCGAGCAGAGAACAACTGCTGGGGATAAAGCGATGACGGGGACAACCGACATGCTGGGGGAAGATGCGGGAAATAAAGCAATGACGGGGACGACCGACAAGCTGGGGATATGAGAGATTGTGATGGGGACAGCCATCAGGTAAAGATATAAGACTCTCTAGGGATCATAGGTAAGTGAAATAAATGATGAGGTACGGTTATCAAAGGTGAAGGACGATCACCTAGCAGGGGGCGGCTGCTCTGTTGGGGATAAGATGAGGGACGGTAATCCAAGGTGAAGGACGATCACCTGGAAAGGTACGGTTGCCAAAAGTATCGCGACATAGGACGAATGTCGGATAAAAAGGTCGACGATGGGGACGACCATCGGATAAGCATGATGACGGACGATCATCAAGAGGTGAAGGACGATCACCTAGCAGGAGACGACTGCTCTAAGTATCACGACATAGGACGAATGTCGGATAAGGAAATAGTTCAACAAGCCTTGTTGGGGGACTTTGCTGGGGAATAGTAAACACGGACGAGCGTTTATATCCAGGAAATGAAAGGTATAAGTGTTTGGCATTGTGTATAGATTAAAGATGCGGACGAGCATCCTTAAGACTATGATACGGACGGGTATCAGGTAGAAACAAACACTGACACATGTTCAGGGATGATGATACGGACGAGTATCAATTGGTTAACAAAGAACACAGACGAGTGTCGGATCTAAGGGGACTCCTCTGGGGAATAATAGACACAGACGAGTGTCTAAATTCTAAAAGAGGTAGCAGTAACTGATATTTGCGTATGGATTAAAGATGCGAACGAGCATCCTTAAGACTATGATACAGACGAGTATCAAGTAGAAACAAACGCTTGACGCATGTTCTGAGATGATGATACGGACGAGTATCAACTGGTTAACAGAGAACACGGACGAGTGTCGAATCTGAGGGGATTTGTATGATTTACAAAGTGTTTAGGTAATAATGTTGGGGAAGGTGACACGGACGGATGTCAGGGAATTTGTATGATATGTATCTGTGAGTGCAAAGGAGACGCTTTGGCTTTCTACTGGGGATATGACACGGACGGGTGCCGAAGGGAGCATGTATCTGTATCTGTAAGAGAAATGTCTTGGCTCTCTGCCGGGGAATTCGGGGAGTATTCTGTATTTTGATGGATTGTCAGTATTTTACAAGTGTTTGATTCAGGACATGGCTTATGATTATGCAATATGTTTGATTTTTTCCGTAATGTTCCGTATTAGACGGAATGCTACGCTCTGGGGAAAATATGATGCAAATGCTATGATTATGCAAAGGTACCGATCCGAGGTCCGGATCCCGTTGCTGCGAAGATCTCTGGCTGATCTGCTTGAAGAATATCCCAACTGGGGATGAGATCACTGGTAGATCTGTCATGTATGACTCTGCTTGGGGGAATAGGTCCTTGATAGACCTATCCTTGTAATGGGGGATTCAGCTGGGGTTTGTAGAAGCTTTCGCCACTCTGTTGTGAGTTCTTCACGCGTTGCTCTTCCGGGTAGAGGTTGACACTCTGTGGGGAGATGGTCCTCTGGCTTTTGTACTTGGCTGAGGAGGAAATAATAAATGGCAACTCAGCTGGGGAGAAAGCATCTCCGGTGCTACTTGTGAGATAGACTAAGTAGATAATGATTTGCCAGCTTGCTGGGGTGAAGCTTTCATGCCCCATGTTGTGCTTTGAATACCTGCAATCCTGAAAAGACAGAGAAACGCACAAGTAATCCCAAGGTATCCCTTACCAGATTCCATCATAAGAGTTTAGACACTCCCGGGAGTGAGTATATTTCCTGCAAGCACGTATTTTTAGAAGAGAAGCATATGTATTTATGTAATCAGTATCTTAAAGACATCAGACATTTTCGCAAATGAAAATAAAATGTACGAGACGAAACATGACTGAAAATCTGATTTTATTAATTCGTGTGCCCTGAATTGGCAAGATACAGCCAAAGAAACAAATCCCCTAAAATGAGGAGATTGTTACAAATTGAGAAACAAAAGATGTTGGCAATGTTGATGACGCTTCAAGAAGCATCCCTTTTGCTATGACTCGTATGACATTCGACGTTCTTCTCGTCTTGCTTTCTGAAGGAGGCTGATTTTGAAAGAAGCTTGATCCTTTCGAAGCCTACCAAGTCGCAAGTGATACAGATGAATTCAGAATGCAGTTGTTCGCTTATTCCCTTATTTTGCATGGATCGCCCTTTCGGGTTTTCAATCCATCGGGATACCCATTTTTGCCTGAGTTGTCCAATGCGGCTTTTCAACTCAGCGGGTGTACATTTTTTATTTATTTCCCTTATTTTTACCCGAGTCTTTTATTCTTTTTTTGACTCGCCGGGATGCCCTATTTTTGCCTGGACTTACATTCTGTTTTTATGTCCAACGGGTCATTTTATGCGAAGTATTTTTTAACTGCATCCGAATTTACAGGGGACAGGAAGTCTTCACCATCCATAGTACTGAGCATCAGTGCTCCACCGGAGAAGACTTTCTTTACTACGAATGGCCCTTCATAGTTCGGAGTCCACTTGCCCCTGTGGTCTGTATGAGGAGGGAAGAGTCTTTTCAACACAAGATCTCCTACTTGGTACTCTCGGAGCCTAACTTTCTGATCGAAGGCTTTCTTCATTCTTTTCTGATACAACTGCCCATGACAAATTGCAGCCAATCTCTTCTCTTCAATCAGATTCAGTTGTTCGTATCGGGATCGGACCCACTCTGCTTCGTTCAACTTAACATCCATCAGTACCCGCAGGGAGGGTAATTCAACTTCAACAGGTAGAACTGCCTCCATACCATACACAATCTGATACGGTGTTGCCCCAGTGGATGTTCTGATCGTCGTACGGTACCCATGCAAGGCAAATGGTAGCATTTCATGCCAGTCTTTATAGGTAACTACCATCTTTTGCACAATCTTCTTGATATTCTTGTTAGCTGCCTCAACAACGCCATTCATCCTTGGCCTGTAAGGAGAAGAATTGTGGTGTTGGATCTTGAAGTCCCGACACAGCTCTGCCATCATTTTGTTGTTCAAGTTGGAACCATAATCAGTAATGATTCGCTCGGGAACTCCATACCGACAGATGATATCTCTCTTCAGAAATCGGGCTACCACTTGCCTTGTAACATTTGCATATGAGGCTTCTTCAACCCACTTAGTGAAATAGTCAATGGCAACCAGGATGAATCTGTGACCATTTGAAGCAGTCGGTTCAATCTTGCCAATCATGTCAATGCCCCACATGGCAAAGGGCCAGGGTGAAGACATCACATTCAAAGGGTTGGGAGGCACATGCACTTTATCCGCATAAATCTGGCATTTATGGCACTTCCTGGCATAAGCACAACAGTCGGCGTCCATTGTGATCCAGTAATAACCTGATCTTAGTAACTTCTTGGCCATGGCATGCCCTCCTGCATGGGTACCAAAGGATCCTTCGTGCACTTCGTGCAGCAACAAGTCTGCTTTTGTTCTATCAACGCACCGGAGAAGTACCATATCAAAGTTTCTCTTGTACAGGGAACCATCAGTATTCAGGAAGAAACTACCAGCTAGCCTTCTTAATGTCTTCTTGTCATTGGAAGATGCCCCAGGCGGGTATGTTTGATCCTCCAAGAAGCATTTGATGTCGTGGAACCAAGGCTTATCATCTTTTACAACGTATGCTGCAAATACATATGCTGGTCTGTCAAGTCTGGACACTGAAATCCGAGGTACGAAGTTGGCAGCTTGAACTTTGATCATGGACGAAATGGTAGCCAGAGCATCTGCAAACTGATTCTCGTCCCGAGGGATATACTCAAGCTTGACCGTTGTAAAGAAAGTCAATAACCTCCTTGTATAATCCCTGTAAGGTATCAGATGATCCTGGTGTGTGTACCATTTGCCGTTGGTTTGATTAACTACCAAAGTTGAATCTCCAAATACCGTCAAAGTCTTGATCCTGAGGTCAATGGCTTCCTCGAGACCCATAATACAAGCTTCGTATTCAGCTTCGTTGTTAGTGCAGTTGAAAGTGAGTTTTGCCGAGAAAGGCATGTGAACTCCTTTAGGCGTAATGAGTACTGCACCAACACCACGACCATTCATATTAATAGCCCCATCAAACATCATAGTCCATTCTTCTTCCGGGTCAGGCCCTTCAGTGTGAATAGGCTCTTCATGATCTTTTGCTTTTATGAACATGGTGTCTTCATCAGGGAAGTCAAATCTCATAGGCTGGTAATTATCAATAGGTTTCTCAGCAAGATAATCAGACAGTACACTGCCCTTGATGGCTTTCTGAGATGTGTACTGGATGTCATATTCTGTGAGGATCATTTTCCATCTTGCAACCCGTCCGGTAAGTGCTGGCTTCTCAAAAATGTACTTAACTGGGTCCATCTTTGATATCAACAAAGTAGTGTGGGTCAACATATACTGCCTTAGTCGGCGAGCAGCCCACGCTAAAGCACAACAAGTTTTCTTGAGCAGTGACTAACGTTGTTCACAGTCGGTAAACTTTTTGCTTAGGTAGTAAATTGCATACTCTTTTCGACCAGACTCGTCATGCTGGCCCAACACACACCCCATTGACCCTTCCAATACTGTCAAGTACATTATTAGAGGTCTTCCTTCAACTGGAGGCATAAGGATCGGAGGCTCTTGTAAATATTCCTTGATCTTGTCAAAAGCCCTCTGGCAGTCTTCGTTCCACCTGACCGTTTGTTCTTTTCTTAACAATTTGAACAAAGGCTCACAGGTTGCTGTAAGGTGAGATATGAACCTTGAAATGTAGTTCAATCTACCTAGGAACCCTCGAACTTCTTTCTCAGTTTTCGGTGCAGGCATTTCTTGAATGGCTTTAACTTTATTAGGGTCAACTTCAATCCCTTTCTCACTTACAATAAAACCCAGCAGCTTACCAGATCGCACCCCGAATGTGCACTTGTTGGGGTTTAACTTCAGTTGGTATTTCCTCAAACGCTTGAATAACTTCAACAGATTCACCAGGTGGTCTTCTTCTGTGAGGGACTTAGCAATCATGTCATCCACATAACATTCAATTTCTTTATGGATCATGTTGTGGAATAATGTTACCATAGCCCGTTGATAAGTTGCACCAGCATTCTTCAGTCCGAATGGCATCACTTTATAATAGAACGTGCCCCATGGTGTGATGAAAGTTGTCTTCTCCATGTCTTCAGGTGACATCTTGATCTGATTATATCCTGAAAATCCGTCCATGAAGGAGAACACCGGGAACTGAGCCGTGTTATCCACCAATACATCAATGTGAGGTAAAGGGAAGTCATCTTTCGGGCTGGCTCTGTTCAGATCCCGGTAGTCCACACACATTCTCACTTTGCCGTCTTTCTTAGGCACAGGTACAATATTAGCAACCCACGGCGGGTAGCTAGTTACAGCAAGGAAGCCAGCGTCCCACTGTTTTTGTACCTCTTCCTTTATCTTCATTGCCATATCTGGGCGAGTACGGCGCAGCTTCTGTTTCACTGGTGGGCAATCCTCTTTCAAAGGCAGCTTGTGCATGACAATATCGGTGTCCAACCCTGGCATATCCTGGTAAGACCAAGCAAAGACATCCACATACTCCCGAAGCATATCAATCAGTTGCTCTTTTACTGAATCTTGTAGGCAGGCCCCAATTTTAACCTATTTCACGTCTTCTTCCGTACCAAGATTAACCGTTTCAATCTCCTCCTGATGAGGAGTGATAACCTTCTCCTCTTGCCTTAACAACCTGGCTAGCTCTTCAGGCAGCTCATAGTCTTCCTCAACCCCTTCATCGGCTTGATTGATTGGATTGTCAAAGTCATACGAAGCCATAGCAGTGTTGTTGTCGGTGCAGTCTGAAAGGCACTCTCTGCAAGGGTTTAGATTGTTCATTTTAGTGATCGATTTTAATCTTGTTTAGAAAAAGTGAAATGAAGTTATCATTTTGGAAAACATTGCCATGTTATTTTTGTACAAAAAGAAAAATGGAAAACAGTGAGTGGAAAAGGAAAAGACTCATTTGCAAAAGATGTCCGATATTCATTGATTGATCTGTTTGCACAAAATTACAAGATGGCCCGATTACAAAATGAGTCTTGACATCTTGGGAAAGATGAAAGACTTGATGCATGCTTAAAAATACAGGAAATAATAATTACTCTGCAGGAGTAACCCTTATAATTTCCTGGGAAGACCAGTTAAGGACTTGGCTCCCCGGGATCCTTGGACATATCCAGCTCTCCAGGTTGCGGTCGCTTTCTTCCTCGTCTTCCAAGTTGTTCATTGCATCAGGGGTGAGCATTCCCCCGCTGACAAAACTGGGCTTCTTGGCAGCCTCTGATTGATCTTGTTGAGTTGGTCTGTAACCCAACCCAAATTTGTCCTCCTTCTTCTCCACGGGCAGCAGCTTGCCCCAGCCTTGGCCAGTCCCCTCTTCAACAACCTTCCGGGCTTGCTGATAAGACGTCATGGAGGTTCCCAGTACAGCAGATGCTTCATTTATGTTCAGGGCCTCAAACCCTTGGCTCATAGTTTCATGGATCTCTCCATCCATTTCTATGTACTTGTACGTAGCCAGATGGCTAACAAAGATGTCTTCTTCACCACAAATGGTGATGATCTGGCCTTCCCACTCGAATTTCAGCTTCTGGTGAAGGGTAGACATAACAGCGCCAGCGGCATGAATCCAAGGTCTACCCAACAAACAGCTGTAGGCCGGCTGAATGTCCATCACATAGAAGGTAATTTTAAAAGTCTGCGGGCCAATCATCACAGGCAGATCAATCTCTCCAAGCACTGATCTTTTAGAGCCATCAAACGCTCTCACCACCAAATTACTTGGACGCAATGCCAAGCCATCATACTCCAGCTTCACTAAGGCTTTCTTCGGTAGAACATTGAGTGAGGACCCAGTGTCCACCAGTACATGAGATAGAACAACACCTTTGCATTCTAGGGTGATATGTAAAGCCTTGTTGTGGTCACGTCCCTCAGTTGTTAAGTCAGCATTGGTAAAGCCCAGCCTGTGACTGGTGTTGACATTTGCCACCATAGTTTCTAGCTGATTAACAGTGATCTCCTCTGGCACGTATGCTGCGTGCAAGACTTTCAATAGTGCATTCCTGTGAGCTTCAAAACACATCAACAGGGATAATATGGAGATTTTTGAGGGAGTTTGGTGAAGCTGATCCACCACTTTGTAATCACTTCTCTTTATAATCCTCATAAACTCGTCTACATCTTGTTCAAAAGATGTCTTCTGAGTTTCCTTGATAATTGGTTCTTCAGATATCACACTCTTCCCCTTTGCTTTGGCAGCAGCTTCTGCTTCGGCATTAGGTCTTTGCAATTGTGAGGCAAAAAGGCGTCCGCTTCTGGTGAAGCCTCCGCCTCCCCCAACATTATCGATCTGTGGAGAAGAAGTTGAAGAATCCAAAGTGATTTCCTCCCCGTTGCAGTAAAGATCAGAGCCATAATGCCAAGGTATGGCATTGTTGCTTTCATATGGAACTGGTCCAGGTACCGTGATGGTAACTGGACTGACTGCTGCAGAGGAAGGTACTGTGACGGTGTACGGATCGTAGTAGATGGTGACTGGTGATCTGGCAGGAGGTGCCACTGTTTGTTGTTGGAAGTGGTTGTTTGGAGGAACATCTGATGGATCATAGTAAATGGTGACTGCTAAGATATCTTCATTAATTTCTGTTGGCGTTGTAGAAGATTCTGCTGATAAAAATGATGCTGATGTTGTAGAAGAAATGGTTATTGACATTTGATTTGTTGAAGTGATGGATGAAGCCATTGTTGATGATATTGATGAATCGGTAGGAATAATGGTTGCTGCTGTTGTAGAAGAATCAGGAATGGTTGTCAGAGGAATTGCTGGATTTGTAGGCGCCATTGTTGAGATCTGAAGGATACCATCCTTGATAAGACCATCTATGTCGCTTCTCAAATTATCACACCCGTTGACCGAAATGTTGCAATACCCACAACCGGGCTCACACCCGGGGAACATCTGGCACTCTAGAAGCTGAGCTTTAATTTCGACCAGAGGTGTTCGAATCTGTCCAACGCTGGTGATTAAGAAAGATGGCTTGTCTTCCTCAATGGTATTAATTCTTGGCCCTCCATGATTGGGCATGGGATTCTTGGTGACACTTGGAGGAGGTGCAAAGTTGAGGGCTTTAGAATCCACCAGATCTTGTACCTTCATTTGTAAAGCACTGCATTTTTCCGTATTGTGGCCAGGTGCATTGGAATGGAAAGCACATCTGGCGTTGACATCGTAATTTCTTGGCATATTGGAGGGGTCTGGCGGTGCCAATGTCCTTAATTCAACCAGGTTGAGCTTCAGGAGTTGTGGCAACAAGGCAGCATAAGGCATAGGGATAGGGTCAATCACCCTATTTGCCTGTGATGGTCTTTGCTGAAAGGGTCTTTGTTGTTGATTGTTGTTATTGTTTTAGGCTCTCTGTGGCGGATACTGAACTTGCTGTTGATAGTGGGGTTGTTGCGGTGGTTGATATGCTGGTTGCTGAGGAATCGAAGCTGGAATTGTGACAGCTGCTACTGATCTGTGGACATACTGAGGTCTGCCCCTGCTAGCATGAATGGCATTTGTCTCGCCGGTCCTTCGAGGTCCCACAAAAGGCTTCCTGGTATTACTGGACGAACTTGCACCATTATCAGAAATTTTGCCCATCTTTAGCAGACTTTCAATTCTTTCACCGGCTATAACTATGTCTGCGAAGCTAGTGGAAGAAAAGGCAGCCAATCTATCAATGTATGTTCCTTGCAGAGTGTTCATAAACATGTCGGCCATTTCTCTTTCCGACATGGGTGGCTGGACAGCAGCAGCAAGCTGTTTCCACCTCTGGGCATATTCCCTGAAGCTTTCCCTGGAGGATTGAGACATTCCCATCAAGAGGGTTCTGTTAGGAGCCATGTCCAGATTGTATTGGTACTGCCTGATGAAGGCTTCAGCTAGGTCCTTCTAGCATCTGATAGTAGCTCTGGTCAAGTGTGAATACCACTCCCTTGAAGCCCCAGTCAAACTGTCTTCAAAGTAAAACATCCACAGTTTTTCATCCATGGTGTATGCTTTAAGTCTTCCCAGGAAGGACTGTAAGTGAGTTCGTGGACAGGAAGTTCCATTGTATTTTTCGAAGCAAGGGGGTTTGAACTTGTGGGGAATCCTTACCCCATCCACTAACCCCATATCCATGACATCAAAACCTAGGGAATTTTGAGACTTCAGAGATCTCAACTTCTCAGCAATTTCATCAAACCTCCTATCATAGACTTCATCCCCAGCTCCCATTACAGTAAACTGCTCCTCTTGAGGATCTTCTTGCAAGATCCTGCCTGCAGTAGTATTTCCTTGCACATTACCCGGGATGTTGACTTCCGGATGTAGATGAGGCCCATATACTGGTGGATTAACATGAGGATGACCCCTTTCATTGTTACTTGTTCCTCCAGTTCCCAGATGGGGTTCTTCCGGGGTTTGTCTTTCTACTAATGCCCTCAACCTTTCTTGACTTTGGGCCAAGCCATTCATTACTTACATGAATTAGGTCATTTGGTTTCTCATCTCCAGCCTTTCATTAGCCATCTGAGTTCTGACCTCTGTCAGATCTTGCTGTACTTGATCCATTTGGATACCAGGAAGATTGTTGCGAGTAGGGTACCGGTGCGGACGGTTGAGAGGGAACACCCGACGGCGAGCAATAATTCCTGAATCACAACAGAGTTAGTAACAAACAAAACAAAACCCTACAAAACAAAACAAAAGTTAGTATGCAATGCAGTATGCTTATTTATTTTCCAAGGTATCCGGCTTGGTTCTTGGTTTTGACCTTTCCAGACCTCGAGGAAGATGCTTTGATGTTGCTTGAGAAAAGAAAACAAACTAACAAATATATTACAAATACTGAACAATACATAGTCTGTTTTTACAACACATGCCCCGGAAGGGTCAAAATACAACCCAAAAGAAAAGTACATCAACTGAAAGCAACAACAATCAAAAAGTCAGACATCTAGTCCAAACTCATCCTCCTTAACCTCCTTCAGAAGTGCCTCAGTCACTGGACCAGCTGGATGCTTTGTAATGGTCCTGATGAGGAGGTTCCTGGTGGCAATGGCAGTGGTCAGCTTCTTGTTCCTGTCCTGATCCTTTGATCTCTTCAAACCAGCCCTAAGCTTCAACTCTGAAATCTCCTTCTGGGCTGCCAGCAAAGCTTCCTGTTGTTTCTTTTCATTGGCCTCCAACTGCTCAATCCTGGCTTGAGTTCTCTTATCTTCTTGAGTACGAGCTTTAGTGATCCTGACCCACCTAGCTTGACTTTCTTGCAGATAGAGATCAGTCATAGCCTTCTGAAACTGGGCCTCTTTACAGGCATTCTTCAATATTTGCTCCCCAGCTCTTGATTTCTTGATGTAGTCCTCTGCTTTCTCGATCTTGGCTAGATGCTCCACCTTAAGTTTTTCCAACCTCTCAATGTCTAGACGACCATCACTCCTCTCCCAGAGGGTCTTCTTTAGAGCTTGAGACAGATTCTCATTCCTTTCCTTCAGCTTCTCAAATTCTTCCAGGCTGACAGTGGCTGGAGGTGGTGATGTGGATGGTCCAGGTGCATCCTCAATGGTGAAAGGCATCCCAGAAATCTGAGCTCTAGCATGGGACCATTCATAGTATTGAGCTGAAGCCACATTATTGCACCTCCCAAGAATGGCCATCCCTTTGGTCTGGATGTTGTCCCAAGCCCAGGATGCTTGTCTGACAACAGCTAGATTAGGTTTTATCTCACAATACAGGGTTTCAGCCAAGTCTTGTGCTCTAGGAGGGTGAACCAAAGTATAGCCCAATTGTCTCTTAAACAACAAAGGATTGTAGTTGATGCAACCCTTCACTCCTACTAGAGGTACATTGGGGTACTGCCCACAACTAGTTATTTTGTCCCTTCCTTCGGTGCTCTGGGTACACAATCTGATGTCATCTGAAGTCAAAGCAATAAGTCTTTTAGCCCAATTCTTCTGTTGGTGAGGATTCAGGAAGTCATCAGTCCTAGGTAAGTGTTTGAGCAGCCAGGTATGAAATAGGGGAGCACAGCATCTCACCAATTTTCCTCTTTGCTTTTCATTCCTCTGATGAATGGAATAATAGAAATCTCCCAGCAAAGTGGGTACTGGGTTCCTCAGAAGGAAAAGATGAATGGCATTCTTGCTGATAAACTTGGGCTCATCTGCAAATAGTATAACCCCATATATACTGAGGGCTAACAATGCACAAACTGCCCTCCATTCTCCCAAAGAGGCCTTCAGGATGGCCTGAGAAGTCAGAAAGTCCAGGTGCAAACCAGGGATCCCAGCCTTTGTTGTCATGTTCTGCTCAATCAAAATAGGTTCCAGGTACAATGCTTTTGCCACTTCTCCATTGCTAGGAGAAGTCATCTCAGGGTTGAAGGGGACACCACCCCTGACAGGTACTCCAATTAAAGATGAGAACTCCTCCAGCAGAGGTCCTAGCTGAAAGTTCTGGAAAGTGAAACATCTCAAAGGAGGGTCATAAAACTGTAGGCAAGTGTGGATCAAACTCCTCAGAGAAGGGTCCAGGTCCATAACCATATCAAGGATGCCTCCGTAATGCTCACTGAATAATGGGATGTGGTCTGGAGTGATAAGTGCCTGGACCTGCCTGATGCCAGTCAGCACAGGCTCAAAGAAGTGGTATGAAATGTTGCTCTTCTTGGGTGCCATGACTGCTGATGAAGAGCTGAAAACAAGTGCTGATGATGAAGACTGATACTGGAGATGAGCCACTGATAGGCTGAAGCTGGTGGTAAAAGTAGTTGAAGCCGGCAACTGATGAAGATAGTTGAAGCAGATAACTGATGAACAGAGGTCTATGCAGATGAAGGGGTCAAAACCAAGCCAGATAAAATGTGGATACCCTGAAAAACAAATAGACAAATGTTAAATGATGCAAATGATGAGTATGCAAATGATATGCAAAGGGTTTGTGATCAAGCCGAATCTGATTAACTGCCTTGATATAAATCCATGTATGTTCAAGAAGTCCATATGGAGGTTCAGAAATCCAGTAACCAAGGTGAGGGACTCAAAATAAAGAGTCACATGTCCAGGGTTCAAATCACAAGAACTGTCCCAAAATGAGGTACTCTTAAACCAAATAGTAACAGGGTATGATGTGGCCAATGGTACCTGCAAACCTGTAAACAGCCCAACCCCCTCACAGGTAGTGTTCTAAAACAAGGATCCTCAGACTTGGATCAGTTATGAGAAGTGTAAACACTTCTAACTCGGAGGTACAGTGTTTACAATAACCATAAAAGATCCTCCTCTAATTCACCTCAGTTTCTGAAGGTCATGATAATGGTCATCCAGACTTAGCAGGCTTCCTAGATAGCCCTAGCACTATAGGAAATCTGTAGCACAGAGTTCTCAAGAAGAAACCCACATCTGAACCGTGTTTCATATTCCCGCACCAGACCGAAATGGAATGGGAAAGAACATGAACCACTCTAGCCTAGGTGTCACTCAGGTCCCAGGTATAGGACCTTGAACTCTCAGTAGAACCCCACCCACCAAAACAAAAACCAGATCCAGCCAGATGACAATATGACAGTATGATGTATAAAGCTGTAAAGAAAGCAATAAATAACTGTACATAAAGCAGTAAATAAAACAAATATATAAACACAATTAGCACATGACACCCCAGTAAACATAAATCAAACAAGCGCTAGGAGAAACCCACAAAAAGAACCAGAAGCCCTGGTTACAGTATAAGGTTCCCCAGCAGAGTTGCCAAGCTGTCGCTCCCACCAAATGACACCTGGTCAGATGGGGTACAGACGCGAACGGTCGGCGAAAGGAGAGAGAACACACAAGGGTGAACTCAAGAGAAAAGAGTCGCCAGCTAGGCATTTTTATCCCAGGAGGAAAGGTAATGCTGCATAAACCTAGGAAGAGATGGATAAGACGGTTGCGAACCAGAGAGACTGAGAAAGGGGGTTGGTTACAACCTGGGAAGGTATTAGCACCCAGATTGTCCGTCGTACTCGACGGGATCCACGCTTAAAAGATTTGTGCTTTTAAAGGGGTAGTGTCAGTGAAATCTGTGTATCAAAGCTGGAAAGAATGCAAGTGTCAGTGCAAAAGAAAAGTGAGGTGAAATATGTGAAGTATCAGTGTAAGAACAGGAGTATGAAGCTCAAGACTATGAGGCTTAAAGAGTGATGCTGGAAGGAGGGGGAATATACAGAGACTTTTGTTCGATAACTGTTAAGTTGTGCCTACGTATCCTCTCGTGCAATGAGGAAGTCAGAACACCGTAGTTCGACCCAAAGAGACTAAAAGGTAAGTTGACTTGTGAACTGCTTGCTTGTCTATGCTCAAGTGTATGACCTGTCTGGCTCAGGTGCAAACTGTCTTGCATTAGAGGGAAGAAGCAAGTTCTCGTTTGTGAGTGAATGAGGTGAGAAAAGAATCCCGGAGGAGACGATTATTGTTTGTTTAGGTGTTTTCAATCTTTTATTGCTTTTGGAATTTGTCATAGGAAAATGAGCTTAAGCCTAAACCAAGGGGTTAGTAAACTCATCACATCCTCCCTCTGATTAGGGGTAATGAGAATACCTTAAGTATGAAGTAAGCACCTCACACTTAATCACCATGATATAGGATTAAGATCATTAACCTACTTGTGATTATTTAGATGTTTTTATTGTTTTTGTTTAGTGTTAAGTAATGAGTTTAAGCCATAATCAAGGATTTAATGGATTCATTACACCATACTAATAGAAGGATAATAGATGAGAACATTTAAGCTGAGGAAAGCTCCTCAACTTAATCCATGATTAGGGATTAACCTCATGACAAAAAACATTTATTAAAGTGAATTTTAGTTAAAGATAAGATGAAAAGTGAGTTTTATGGTTTGTAAGACAACTTGAGGGGGACTTGTCCATTAACACTAGGGTTAGTCCTTCTTAACCATTTAAGGAAGAATTAGAACCCTAATGCAAGGCCCAAGTTACAAGCTGGATGTCTTAGTGATTATTAGGTGAATTGATTTAAAGATTTAAACACATTAAGGGTTTAACACTTAGGATTAAAGTTATACACTCCATCCTAATAGAAGGATACATGCATAAACCTAATCACAAAGTCTTAAAACCTTTAAGGTTTAATCCTTGATTATGAGGTGAGAAAAGAAGACTCAAAGATGACACAAAGGTAAAAGCTAAATGGGGAGACTAAACAAACCCTATTTATTGTCATGCTTGGATGTTCCTAGGGTTAATGAGGTTTGCAAGAAGGTCTTCAGAGAAACCACCAGGAAGGAAGCAGATGAAAAGAGCAAAGAGAAACAAAACAACTTGCTTCACTTAGGAAGACAAGTTGCTTGAAGGAAGAAAGTTGGAGATGAACATGAATGAGCAAGCTCACTCTAATACACATAATAAGGCAGAAAAGGAAGTATGCAAAAGATGAAAAGAGATTGTGAGAAGTGAAGGCAAATTCACTTCTCAAACAACTTACCACCTGAAAGGTTAGCAAAAGCAATGAAATGCAATGCAAATGGGATGCAATGTCATGATGCAAACCAAAGTCAGAAGCAATTACATGAGGTTAATGATGCTAAGAGATTATGCAAACATGAGGCAAGGCATGAGAATGATCAAGCAAGCATAAGGATGCAAATGAAGCATGCATTGGACCATGAATGTACATGAAAAGTTATGAAATGTAATGGACACACAACATGGCAAATGAAAGATGCAATGATCAAACATGATTCCAATGTGTCCTAAGATGTATTATGAATCAAGTGAATGCACAAAATGTCATGGCAAGTCAATGGATGCAAGCAAATGAGAGATGGATGCAAAGGAAGGCACAAATTAGGGTTACATGCATCATACAAAGCAAAAATCCAAAACCAGAAGCAAATGACATGATAAAAATTTGAAAATGCAATCAAAGATACCCTAAACCTATACAAGCTCACTGCCCAAAGGAGGGGATCCAACTCTTAACCTAATTAAAGTTATGAATTTCCTAAGATTGCTAGGGTTTTAAGGTACCTTGTCAAGAAAAATGCAAAACAAATTGAAAATGCAAGATCAATTCAAATCAAATTTATCCTATAAACTACATGCTATGAAGAGTGCAATGCAAGAAGAATCATCATTCAACTCTCAAAGGTTAGGCAGAAAGCAATTTTTGAAGTTTGAAACAAAATATTGCCTTAAAATGAAATTAAATCCAATGAAAATGATCAAAAGGCATCAAGAACAAAAAAGAAATTTGGTTTGAGAGTTGAACAATGTTTCTAAATGTTTCTAAATGCTATGTGAATTTTTTTGTGATTTTTAAATACCTAAATGTATTTTTAATTAATTAATTTCCATTAATTAATTAAAAATAAACATTTAAATGATTTAAAAATAATTTTCAATGCAAAAAATAAAATAAAAATCATTTTCTGATTAAGAAAAATATTTGAAACAAAAATGCAAAGGGAAATATTTTTAGGATTTTTCTAACTATTTTAAAATAAATATGAAATATAAATGAATAAAAATGAAATAAAAAAGAAATTAAATGGAAAGTATGCAGGATCTAAGGCTGAGATTCAAACTAAACACGCGGGAGCTGACTTGCGCGCAAATGGGTGGTCCAGATTGCTTCTGACTAATTAATTTTAATTAAACTAATTAATTGAAGATTAGGGTTTAATGAGAGATCCAGGCCCTCCATTCGCGCAGGAGTCAACAAAAGTCCACAAGATCAAAGGTCCACATTTAAACTTGGCTAAACCTAATTATCAAACCCTAATCACTTTCAGGTCACCGGAGAAGAGCTCCGGTCGTCTTCTCCGGTGACACCCTTCCTTGAAAGTTTCAAAATCACTCCCTAGGTTATTTCTGGAGCTCTAAAGCTCCAGATCACTTCCTCTCACCTCCCTAAACTCATCCCTGCCCTCAAAAACAATTTATTTCTCACCATTAACAAGATTCGAAAGGAAGAACAAAAATGGCAGAAATTTCAGTCAATCAATACAAGCTCATTTCTACACCATTTTCAAAATTTCAAAGTCCAGTATGATCAGGAGAGCATGCTTTATCATTTAGAAACTAAAAATAAGAGTTCTGGAAAAATGTTTCAAGGAGGTACCTGAGCTTGAGCTTTCTCAGTTTTGGACTTTTAGGCCTTCTCTCTTTGTGCAAACCACTCCCCTTGAACTCCTGATGAAGTTTTGATGCTTGGAAGGAATTTCTTTTGGCTGGTTTGGGAGTTTCCAAGCCAACTGGTCAGAAATCGTGTTTGGTTTATGGAGTGTTTTTGGCTGTTTCAATGGTTGGTTTGTGGTCAGTGAGTCACTTTGAGATCAATGGTGAAGTTGGTTTGAAGATTGGTTGAGTGAGCTGAGAGATTCGAAAGGTTTTTCAAGTTGGGGAATTTTTGATAACTTTGGCAATCTGAGGTTTCAGCTTGTGTTGTGTGTTGTGTTTAGTCTCTTTTGGTCCACTTATCACTCTTGGATAGGTCAGAGGAGTTGGTGTGGCCTAGCTTGATTGGTATGGCCCTTTTGCATAAAGTCAATGTTTTGTGTAAGAGAGGTATGGGTCATTGGTAGCCCAATGACAAAGGGGTGTCCTGCGCAGCAAGGAATGAGGAGAGCCATGGGATCAGTCTTGAAGCCAATTAGCAAGTGGATTAGGGTTTGTATGATGTTTTGCAACTTTGTCCAATTTTGGCCCTTTTGAAGTTTATTGATCCATAAGTCATGAAAATGGGCAAACCTTTGGTGCATTCTGACTTCTAGGCATTGGTTTATGTTTGTACAAAGATTAGAAGTCACTTTGAGGTCTCATTTTACCTTGGCAAGGGGTTTTGCAACTTTGCCTCTTTGGTACATAACTTGAAATTATGTGATTTTGTCCAACTTTGACAAGCCATAACTTTTGATACAAAATGAATTAGAATGAGTTCTTGTACTTTTTGAAAAGGGAATGATCCATTCTACAACTTTCATGACCAAAGTTTTCTCATTTGAAGCATTTTTGAATCAAAAAGAAAGGGTTGAAAAAGTTTCCCAAAATGGCAAGTTTCCATTACAAGTCATTTTCCCAAAAATGCAACTTTGCAAATGGCTTGAAATTCTTCAATTTTGTGAACTTCTAACATCTTCTATGATCAAATAGAGATCATACACAATCAAAATGGTGAAGAACACCCCTTGGTTGGGTCATTGGGGGCCTCAGATGCCCTGATTTTACACTGACTTGCTCAAGAAGTCAACTCTTGATTAGATGCCTTCCCCATGGAATTTCTTCATGAAAATTGATATGCCTGATCCTTATACCATATAGAGACCAATAGAAACAAGAATGACCAAAAAATTTGGAGCTATGGCCTTTGAAACCAAAACCCTAATTCTAGGTCATCTGTGTAGTTAAACCTGGCTCTGCTTCCATGCCATTCTTAGTTCTTGTCATTCTTTGGCTTCTTTGATCTTGAGAGGATATAATATGATGCTTGAACATACATGGACCCCTTTGAAGTGACTGAAGACCTTTGGAGTGGCTCAAATGGCTCTTGAATAGCTCAGATCACAAACCCTAGATGTAGATGACTTTGAATCAATGTAGTGAATCACAAATGCAATATGAGATGCTATGATTGAACTTATGCATATGAAGAGATCACAGGCCATGGTGTGAATGGGTGAGGGAAAATTTGGGGTGTTTACAATACATAATATTTTTTGTAGCTTAATATATATATATATATATATATATATATATATATATATATATATATATTTATATAGGCTTAAATAGTGTTTTAGTCCCTGTAATTTAGCAAGTTTTTGGTTTTTGTCCCTGAAAGTTTTTTTTCTTCGGTTTAAGTCCCCACATTTCCAAAACGCTTTGGTTTTTGTCCCTACTCTGAGTTAGACGTTAAAAAAAAGGGATGTGGCAGACGGTGCTTATGTGGCAGGTCATTTGGCATTTCTCAATAATCCAAGTGGCATTCTCATTTACACATGTGGATTTGTCATTTTCCTACCACAAAATGGAACATGAAAGGTTATTTTATTATTTCTCACTATCGTCCCTACAAAGTTAGGTTTTCAGCCATTGAAGAGTTTTCAAGGAAATTGTCAAGTAAACTTCATACATTGAAGACGACGGGACTGACCAACAGGACTGACCATCGGGACTGATCAACTTCAGGTATGACATTTATACTGAACATTCATTATGGGGGAAGGATGGTTAGGGATAGTGTGGTGTATTACTTAGGTGGGGTTAAACATGAAGTAGAGATAGACCCTGATAGGTGGAGCTATTTTGAAGCAACTGGTATTGTGAAAGATATTTGCAACCTTGAGGCCACTGATTATTCTCTATGGTGGTATAACAATGTATCGGGTAAACATGCAAGGCTAATTAGTGATAGGGATGCAGCTAATATTTATGAAAATGCTGTTGAAACTTGTTGTAGTGTGGATTTATTTGTTGAGCATAAAGTTAATGATAATGCTGGAAATGTGAATGATAATGCTGGAAATGTCAATGATATTACTGGAAATGTTGATGAAACTGTCAATGATAATGCTGCTGCCAATGCCAATGGTGCTGAAAGTGAAGGAAATGCTGATGAAACTGCCAAGGTTGATGCTAATGCTGATAATCTTGATGACAGTGATGACAGTGATGACATTGATGATAGTGATTTTAATTGTTTATCATTTGAGGATAGTGAGGAAGATAGGGCCCTTGGCAAGGATGATGGCTTTTTCTTTGCATAGAAACCATCAAGAAGGATTAAGCAGATTGCAAGGAAACATAGGGCTACTCCAAAAAAGATAAGAAATGTTGGTGTTACTAGGGATTCATCAAGTGGAGTTAGTGTTGATAATGACTTGGTTGACACTAATTATTTAAGTGAAGATCTAGGCAGTAGTGATCCTGATGCATCAGATAAAGAGGTTGGACCAAATTATCCTAGGTTTAAGATGGAGGAATTGCACAAGGATTACAAGTTCAAAGTTGGTTTGGAGTTTGTTTCCTTTCATGAATTTAAGGATGCAATAACTGAATGGTCAGTATTAAATGGAAGAGAGATAAAGTATGTGAAAAATGACAAGGTTAGAGTGAGAGTAGTTTGCAAGGGCAATTGTGGGTTTTTGGCTCTTGTTAGTAAAGTGGGGAATAAGCACACATATAGAATGAAAAAATGGTATGGTGCTCACACGTGTGGTAGGGTTTTGAACAACACCACTGCTAACTCCAAGTGGATTGCAAAGACTGTGGCGGCTAGGATGGCTTCATCTGATGGAATTAAGATTCGTGATATTGTCTCTGATATTAGGAATACTTACTCTGTAGGTATAAGTATGAACAGGGCATGGAGGGCAAGGCAAATTGCAAAAGGTTTGGTTGAAGGTGATGCAACAAAGCAATATACTCTGCTGTGGAGGTATTCTGCAGAATTAAGGAGGGTCAATGCAGGGAATACCTGCAAAATTAATGTCACCAGAGTTGGTCCCACAATTCAACCCAGATTTGGCAGCTTTTATTTCTGCTTTGATGGAGTAAATAAGGGATTCACTACTGCTTGCAGGCCATTCATTGGTGTTGATGGATGTCACCTCAAGAACAAATATGGAGGCACTTTGCTTGTTGCTGTTGGAAGGGACCCTAACGACCAATATTACCCCTTGGATTTTGGTGTATGTGAGACTGAGACAAAGGAGTCATGGAGGTGGTTCCTGACATTGCTTTTGGAAGACATTGGACAAGACAAAAGATGGGTATTCATTTCAGACCAGCAAAAGGTACCTTATCAATTCCTTTTTTTGTTAACTTCATCCCTAAGTAATGTTTGATTTTTTAAATTCATCCCTAAGTCATGTAATTGTGTTTTGATTTGGTCCCTTATTATTTTTCTTGTAATGATTTCAAGGGCTTAATTCCAGTATTTGAAGAGATGTTTGAGAGGGTTGAGCATAGGCTTTGTCTTAGGCATTTATATGCCAATTTCAAAAAGAAGTTTGGTGGTGGCACACAAATCAGGGATTTTATGATGGCTGCAGCAAAGGCCACATACATTCAAGCATGGGAAGCAAAAATGAAAGAGTTGAAGGTATTACATCCTAAGGCTTGGGAGTGGTTGATCAAAATACCTACAAAATCATGGTGTAAGCATGCTTTCTCATTCTATCCCAAATGTGATGTGCTAATGAATAATGTATCTGAAGCATTTAATAGCACAATACTAGTTGCTAGGGATAAACCAATCTTAACCATGTGTGAATGGATAAGAAACTACCTTATGACTAGAAACTCTAACTTAAGAGAAAAAGTTGATAGGTGGGAACATAGGATAATGCCAAGACCTAGATTTAGGTTAGATAAAGAGGTAGAAAATGCTGGTAATTGGCTTCCAAACTGGTCTGGGGATACTATTTGGCAAGTTGAACATATCCATAGCAAACATAGTTTCATAGTTGACACTTCTAAAAGAACTTGTACATGTAACTTTTGGGAATTGGTAGGCATACCATGTAGACATGCAGTTGCTGCCTTAGGCTATAGAAACCAACCACCAGAAGACTATGTAGATGACTGTTATTCTAAAGAAACATATGTGGCATGCTATGATTTCAATGTTAGCCCAATTAATGGCCAAGACATGTGGCCTGAGGTTGAAACTGAGGAAATGTTGCCTCCATCCTACAAAAGAGGCCCTGGTAGGCCAAAGAAATTAAGGAGGAGGGAACCTGATGAAGACCCAAACAAGGTAAGGACACAGACATCTTATTGTTGTACCAACTGTGGTGGAAATGGCCACAATGCAAGAAGCTGTTCAGTTTAGGTGCCTGACCCTGAAGCTCAAAAAAGAAAGGTATGTATTCATACTACAGACATGAATCATGTAGTCTTACTATATGTATTTTTTAATTTTGATCCCCCATTTTAAAAATCTAGAGTTTTGGTCCCTCTATTTTAATTTTATTTTTAATTTTGGTCCCCCAATTTTATTTTTAATTGTGCTACTCTGTTTGCATAAAAAACCAAAGAAACAACCACAGCCTCAGGATGAACCTCCAACTCAGCAACAGCCACAGCCTCAAGATGTACCTCCAAGTTCAGTTCAGGTGCCTGACCCTCAAGCTAAAAAAAGAAAGGTATGTATTCATACTACAGACATGAATCATGTAGTCTTACTATATGTATTGATTGTACTACTCTGTTTGCAGAAAAAACCAAAGAAACAACCACAGCCTCAGGATGAACCTCCAACTCAGCAACAGCCACAACCTCAAGATGTACCTCTAAGTTTAGTTCAGGTGCCTGACCCTAAAGCTAAAAAAAGAATGGTATGTATTCATACTACAGACATGAATCATGTATTCTTACTATATGTATTGATTGTGCTACTCTGTTTGCAGAAAAAACCAAAGAAACAACCACAGCCTCAGGATGAACCTCCAACTCAGCAACAACCACAGCCTCAAGATGTACCTCCAAGTGAACAACAACAACAGCCTCAAGATGAACCTCCTTCAGAACAACAACAACAACAGCAAGATACACAATGTGATATGGACCAAGAGTTTGAAATGCTTGCAGCAGATCTTTGTGCAGCTTTTGATACAACACAACCTCAACCCAATCTCAATGATCTCAGTTCCAAAATTCCATCTCCACCTCAAGTTGCTAGTGACCAGCCTCCAACTGTTGAGGTTCCACCTGTAATGGCTTCACAAGGAGTTAGTGACTCACAACCAAACTACATTCTCTCTGCACCTATTCAAGAGGTTGTTCCTACACCTAAAGAACATGTTAATGCACTTCCTAAACAAAAGGTGAGTCTGTTATTAATGTTATTAATGTGTCTATTTTCTGTTTTGTAAATTGGCATCTATGTATTTTCTTTGGCCTAATATATTTTGTTTCTATTGTGTTTATTGTGTCTTTCTAGGCAAAACAACCCAAACAACCCAAACAAAAGGTTGCAAGGAAGTTAGAGTTGAGGAGAAGTGATAGAACAAGGGTACTCAGGTGCAAGAAACTCAAGGGAGAAGGAAGTATCCCTGCACAACCATGGAAACTGTAGACATATGTTTTGACTGATACAATGGACTTGTTGTTTTGTATTATGTAATTTGATTACAGTTGAACCATTATGTTTTGATTACAAATGTTGTTTTGTATTATGTTTTGATTACAAATGGTGTGCTTTATGATACAATGTTACACATTAATGTATATTTTGATTACAGTATTTTGATTACAAATGGTGTGTTTTAGCCTTAAAGTTTATTATGATTACAAAGAGTGTACTTTATCCAATGGCTTTAGCCTTAAAATTTAGTTTCATATATACTGGTATACTTTATATACAATTCAAAAGAGTGTACAAATGGTGTACTTTATCAACAGTGTACTTTATGCATACAATTAAAAACATATATAATGTCAATTGGTGTACATTTAAACACATATATTTGCACACATATATATGTACAAGGACCAAACTCAAAAAATACTTTATTATTACAAGGACTAAAAACAAAAACAAAAAACATAATGACAATGGGTGTATTTTGAGTTAAAGCATTGTTGTGATAAGTAATTGGTGTACTTTATGCACAATTCAAAAGAGGAGTAAGATAATTGCATACATAAACTAGCCAAAACCATAACATCTATTTCATTAATCATTTGGTACATGAACAAATGTCAAAATACATTAATTTTACAGGGACTAAAAACCAAAAACAAAAATACAGACACAAACAAATGGGATTCATCACCATTTGTGATAAGCAAGGAAGAACCCCCATGACCCAAACAACAAAAACTTCAACAATGTCACTTTTCTTTTTTCCTTCTCCAACTTAATCTTCACTTTTTCCTTTTTTTTAACCTCAATATCCTTAACAAACTCCTTCAACATTTCAGAACACTCACAACCACTTGAAATTTTAAGATCACTGGCTGGATTTCGTTCTATTTCATCATCCCAAATGAACAACTTGCATCCAGACATTAACCCTGAGTTTTGACACTTCCAAAATCTTCTATTAGGGTTTTCAACAGTGTTTGACATAAACAATTTCATTCTTCTATTGCAACCACAAACTGGTGCTTGAACGTGATGAGATTGTGCAGAAGAAGAAGATGCCATTGGAGACGATAGGGAAGAAAGAAGAAAGAAGAAAGCTTGAAGAAGAAAGACCACACTGTGATTCTATATCTTGGATTTGGTCCCTCTAGAATAAATAGGAAAATGACAAATCCACATGTGTAAATGAGAATGCCACTTGGATTATTGAGAAATGCCAAACGACCTGCCACATAAGCACCGTCTGCCACATCCCTTTTTTTAACGTCTAACTCACAGTAGGGACTAAAACCAAAGCGTTTTGGAAATGTGGGGACTTAAACCGAAAAAAAAACTTTCAGGGACGAAAACCAAAAACTTGCTAAATTACAGGGACTAAAACACTATTTAAGCCTATTTACATATACATGCATTCATATACATACATGCATGCGTACATACATAATATTTTTTGCAGCTTAATATATATATATATATATATATATATATATATATATATATAAATATATATAAATATATATATATATATATATATATATATATATATATATATATATATTTATATATATATATATATATATACACAATCATACATACATTCATACATACATACATAAGGATATCTTGGTGTTGTGTTTCTCCGTCTGGGACTGGTCGGGATAGTGAATCTGTTGGCTTTTGAGTGCCCTTGTTGTCGTCTGAGAACCTGCAGTCCAGGTCGATTGAGTCTACCTGAGGGAAGGCCCTGGGTGTTTGTGGAACATCTGGTGAAGTCAATGCTGAAGGATTTGGTTGGTAAGATATTGAGCTAAGACCTTTAGATGCTGCTTTGAAACACCGGCGAGCAGCATCGACGTCCCCGTGTAGTGTGGCAACCTTGCCCGAAGTAGTATAATACTTCATCTTCA
>OZ014520.1:290338639-290341139 GCA_963966055.1 Lathyrus aphaca | reverse complement strand
TGTCTAAGGTCTTATTATATTAAAATTATACAGTTACTATTTTCATTTCTTCCTTTCCCTCTAAGTATCAGACGCGACCGTGAAATCGCCATTGTTGCCCTCTGATTTTGCCACCGTCGTCCATAAAACCCCACCGCCGTCCAGCTCGCCGTCGTCCTTCCGTCGTCCTCCGACAACCTCCGTCGAATGACCAAAGAGTACGAGAGTGGGGTTGCGGAATTCGTTAAGTATGTTGTTCAACACGCTGAAAACCCCAGACGAATGCATTATCCTTGCTTGCGTTGTTGTTATATTAGTAAGGTTGACGCACATGGATTGAAATCGCATTTGCTAAGGCATGGAATTGATCAAAGTTATCAGTGTTGGATATTTCATGGTGAGAAAATTAACGAGAATGTTGAATCGAGTGGAAAAAGTAATACGACCTATGCTTCATACGACAAAGACACGGAAACATACGATTGTGATCGAGTTGAAGAGATTGTAGAAGCACTGGAAGAAGATCTTCATGATTGTCCTGAAATGTTTGAGAGGATGGTAAGCGATGTAGAGAAACTGTTGTACAAAGGTTGCACTAACTTCTCAAGACTGTCTGCGGTATTAAAGTTGTACAACTTAAAGGCGGGCAATGGATGGTCGGATAAAAGTTTCACAGAGTTGTTGGCCCTTATGAGAGAAATGATACCGGATGATAATGTTCTTCCTAATCGAACCTATGAGGCAAACAAAATGTTGTGCTCTATTGGCATGAGCTATGATAAGATACATGTTTGTCCTAACGATTGCATTTTGTTTCGTAACGAATATGCAACGTTAACTGAGTGCCTTAAATGCAGTTTGTCTCGATATAAGAAAAGATTGTCTCCCGCAAAAGTCTTATGGTATTTTCCGATAATTCCGAGATTTAGGCGCATGTTTCGTAGTGAAACCGATGCAAGACATCTTACTTGGCATGCAGATGAAAGAATTATTGATGGAAAGTATCGGCATCCGGCTGATTCACCACAGTGGTCGAAGATTGATAATGATTATCCTGAGTTTGGATCAGAAGCAAGAAACCTTCGATTGGCATTATCTACTGATGGAATGAACCCACATGGTCTTCAAAGTATCTGACATACCACATGGCCTGTGATTCTTATGATTTATAACCTACATCCATGGCTATGTATGAAGCGTAAGTACATGATATTATGTATGTTAATCTCTGGGCCTAAACAACCAGGGAATGACATAGACGTATACTTGACACCTTTGATCGAAGATTTAAAGATTTTGTGAGAGAACGGTGTGGAGGTTTATGATGGATATAGGAAAGAAAGTTTCAATTTGAGGGCAATGTTGTTTGGCACAATTAATGATTTTCCAGCATACGGGAATCTATCTGGGTATAACATTAAAGGTCAACGTGCGTGTCCTGTTTGTGAAGACGGAACCGATACGATTCGATTGGAACTTTTCCAGAAGAATGTGTTGTTTCTCGGTCATTGTAGATTCTTACATTCTAAACATCACTACTGTGGGTGGAGAAAAGCATTCAATGGAGACACCGAACATCGTAGAGCTCCACCCGCATTGTCAGGTGAACAAGTTTTTGAAAAGGTGAAAGATGTGCGTACTGAGTTTGGCAAGCCTTTTGCACATAAGGTTGTGAAAGGTGGGTGGAAGAAAAGGTCGATATTTTTTGAATTGCCATATTGGAAGTCTTTGTACGTGATACATTTTCTTGATGTTATGCATATTGAAAAAAAACGTATTTGAAAGTGTTATCGGTACATTACTCAATATAAAAGGCAAGTCTAAGGATAGCCTTAAAGCAAGGGAGGACATGTTAAAAATGGGAATGAGAACTGAATTAGCACCCGTGAAGAAAGGAAGACGAACATATCTACCACCTGCTGCTTTTACTTTATCTAGAAAGGAGAAAAAAAACTTGTGTAAGTCTCTGAGTGAAGTTAAGGTTCCAGAAGGATACTCATCAGATATCAGAAGACTTGTTTCTATGAAAGACCTCAAGTTGAAGAATTTGAAGACACATGATTGCCATGTTATAATGGAACATTTTCTACCGATAAGTATACGTTCTATTGTGATCGATCCCGAGATCTTACCAACACTACAAAAAGAGATTGTAATTACCTTGTGTGAGCTTGAAATGTATTTTTCTCCGTCTTTTTTTGAAATAATGGTTCATCTAGTTGTTCATCTTGTGAAAGAAACACAGTTGTGTGGACCAGCTTATATGAGATGGATGTACCCTGCTGAACAGTATATGAAAATATTAAAAGGGTATGTGAAATCCCGAAGTCGACCAGAGGGTTGTATTGTTGAACGATACATTGTTGAAGAAGCTGTTAAGTTTTGTACTGAATATTTGTCTAACGTTCAATCGATTGGACTCCCCATAGCTCAGATTTTCGAAAAAATGGAAGGTAAAAAATTAATTGGGAATAAAATTGTGACAATATCAAGGGATGAACGGGATCAAGTTCATTTGTAT
>OZ014520.1:290323639-290331139 GCA_963966055.1 Lathyrus aphaca | reverse complement strand
ACTTCCATATGTACAGTCCGAACACCTCTGGTCGGTATATCGGTCATCTCTAGAAATATCCTGAGGCACGACCTATACTTGGTGGTAGGTTTTTTCCTAGCTACAGTTTTCTTAGCACCAGCACTTTTTACCCGTGCGGAGGCGTTGCTAACCTCCTTTTTTTGTTGTGCGGAGGCATTGCTAACCTCATTTTCTTGAAGCTACATGTCATATAAATAGTTAGATCAAATTAAGAATGTAACAACTTCCATGAATATATGTCATATAATTGTATATTACCTCTTTTCTTGAAACCACGGACTCGGTATGCCGCGGAATCGCATTATCTTTTGATTTGGATTTTGTGGGAGTCTATTTAACATAACCAAGGAAAATATGTACGTAAAATGCGCGTAAAAACTTTGAATATACACATTAAAGTTAACATAGGTTTTAGGCATACCTCATATCCTACGCATATGAGGTTTGTCGGCCATGCAACAAACGAACCTACTGCTTCGTCCACCGTTGTTGCATCCGAATCATCGTTAGGATATGGTAATGATGCATTCGGCTCAACTGCAATATCAACCGATACCTTCAAACATCCAGCAGGGAGCTCTCTAGTGTGGAGTAATACTCCGCTAAAGTTATGCACTTTTCCCTTGCCAACCATCCGATAGTATGGTGACGACAAATATAGCTGACAACGGGAAATGCCCTAAAACCAATAATAACAAGAAATTGTTAATGTGTATATATGTCAAATACATAATTTAAGCAAATAGTTCAATTTACGACAATTATATGTAATTACCTCTGGAATGTTCGGCTGAAAGGTACAGTTGATACTGTCTTTGTCCGAACCATCTTTGAAACATGCTGAGGCGCTAGCCTCTCTTTCTCTCCTCAATGCATCAAGCTCAGCTTGCATGGCTTCCAATCTTGCACGAAGCTCCCGATTACTAGGAGCCTTTCCTTTTTTAACACTCAGGGAGGTCGGAGTGACTCCAAATCCCTTACCCCTCACCCGACCAGAATACTCAGGGACATCTAATGCCTGACTAAGTATGCTCCTAGTATCATCGGGAGATAAAGACTGAGATAGCGCCTCCTGAAAAATCAGATGAATACCGTATACTTGTCAAATATTTGTGTATAAAAATGTTATTCAATTAATGAAAAAATGTTATACTTACACATTTCTGGTATACGTGTAAAACTTCTTCTTGAGGAACTCCAGATTTGCCCACACGGGCTTCCTTCCACAAAACATGTGCAGGAAGAGATGTTTCTGAACTTTTCTCCTTCTGCAGCTACACATTAAGTCATACAATTTGATCAGATAAAACTAATATATGATGAACAAATTTTTTATCGCAATTTATAAATACTTACCATGGATTGTTCTAAGCGTCCATATCCGACACGTCCTTTTCGGTACGGATATGCGGGACTTGATGCTCTTTCCCGATTTGTGGCACTTATTCTTTTAAAAACCGGGTCTTGTCGTTTGGATTTAAAAGCTTCCCATTCTTCAGCTGATATCAAACTTTCATATTTTTTAGGAAGCTCCGCAAACACATAATTACCATCCGCATCCCTAAGGAACTTGGATGATAAAAATGTTCGAAACCCTCTTAAAAGCTTTTCGGCCAATTTCATACAAAAACCTCTTCTTTCTTCTTCGATGTTAAAACATCGCTAAGAAAAACATACAGATTGATAGTTAGTACCGGTAATTGAAAAAACATAATTGATACCGTATAATTAAGGGCCAACTGATTGTACCTTTATCTCACTCCAAATTTTTTCTTTGGAGTCATTCAGCTCTTTGTTTCTCCAATCATCACAGGTAATGGGAATTTCATTCCTTACTAGTGCACCGATAAAACTAGTTATGGTATGCCCATTAGGTTCTATAAGCTGTCCCTGGTGGCTCTAATAGACATCTAGTATGATGCCTCAAGATCTTCCTTGGACCACCCTTCTCATTACTGTGATGCCTCTTCGAATTTCTTCTTCCGCGGATACTTTTTTACTAACTTCCTCATGTTGGTCATCAGCCATGTCTAACCTGTAATAAACCAAGGAAACCATCAAATATCAAATATAACTTATAATCATAGCAATTGAAAACAAAAATATAACGAAATCATGCATTATCAGATATAACTTATAATCAAAGCAATTGAAAACAAAAAAAATAAAGAAATCATGCATTATCAAATATAACTTATAATCAAAGCAATTGAAAACAAAAATATAACGAAATCATGCATTATCAGATATAACTTATAATCAAATCAATTGAAAACAAAAATATAACGAAATCATGCATTATCAGATATAACTTATAATCAAAGCAATTGAAAACAAAAAAATAAAGAAACCATGCATAATTTACCTCAGTCACTAACATCTCTTTCTTTTCTTTGTTGGAATATTAATCACTTGTTTCTTAGCAATGCGTACGGATGAATTGATCCAAATTCCCTCATTATGATCGTTTCTTATATATGACTCATCCGGTATAAGATCCTCAACTTCATCATTTCTATTCAACTCATTCCGTCTAATGCATGACTCATACTCAACATCAATATCACATTGATCGACACCGCTATCATCAGTCACTTTGTTAGAGAAAAGCACTATAGACCATTTTGTACTCTTCGGGTCATTCACATAGAACACTTGCTTAGCTTGAGATGCTAGAATAAAAGGTTCATCTTTGTACCCCACCCTAGTAAGATCAACTTGCAAAAATCCAGACTTATCCATTCGTATGCCACTACTATTCACCCACTTGCAACCAAAGATGGGAATCTGAAACTTCTCGTAATCAAACACCCAAATGTGCTCAATAACTCCAAAATATGATAAATTTGCATATTTGGGGTTTAAGTCCTTCATACTTGATATATGCATTGCTTCAGCTAGCATGGTGACACCACTATTTTGCATAGTACTCTTATCATCTTGTTCTTTGGTATAAAATGTGTATCCATTAATTGAGTATGCGCTATGAGAAAACACATGCAAACTTGGACCATATGCCAAACATCTCAACCTTTCTGTTACCGAAGAAGGATCTGAAGAGCGCTTTGAATAAATATGATCCTTCAACCATTGTATGCAACTTTGATTGTGCTCTATAACTATCCAATTTTCATTTCTGTTCGGATTTAACCTTCGGAGTACATCCTTGTGCATTTCAACATATGGCTCAACCTCATTATTATTGTGCAGAACATACAAATGAACTTGATCCCGTTCATCCCTTGATATTGTCACAATTTTATTCCCAATTAATTTTTTACCTTCCATTTTTTCGAAAATCTGAGCTCTGGGGAGTCCAATCGATTGAACGTTAGACAAATATTCAGTACAAAACTCAACAGCTTCTTCAACAATGTATCGTTCAACAATACAACCCTCTGGTCGACTTCGGGATTTCACGTACCCTTTTAATATTTTCATATACCGTTCAGTAGGGTACATCCATCTCATATAAGCTGGTCCACACAACTGTGTCTCTTTCACAAGATGAACAACTAAATGAACCATTATGTCATAAAAAGACGGAGGAAAATACATTTCAAGCTCACACAAGGTAATTACAATCTCTTTTTGTAGTTTTGGTAAGATCTCGGGATCGATCACCTTACTATAGATTGACCTAAAGAAAAAACACAATTTAGTTATGGCACTTCTTACTTTTTCTGGCAAAATAGAACGTATACTTATCGGTAGAAAATGATCCATTATAACATGGCAATCATGTGTCTTCAAATTCTTCAACTTGAGGTCTTTCATAGAAACAAGTCTTCTGATATCTGATGAGTATCCTTCTGGAACCTTAACTTCACTCAGAGACTTACACAAATTTTTTTTCTCCTTTCTAGATAAAGTAAAAGCAACAGGTGGTAGATATGTTCGTCTTCCTTTCTTCATGGGTGCTAATTCAGTTCTCATTCCCATTTTTAACATGTCCTCCCTTGCTTTAAGGCCATCCTTAGACTTGCCTTTTATATTGAGTAATGTACCGATAACACTTTCAAATACGTTTTTTTCAATATGCATGACATCGAGAAAATGTCTCACGTACAAAGACTTCCAATATGGCAATTCAAAAAATATCGAACTTTTCTTCCACCCACCTTTCACAATCTTATGTGCAAAAGGCTTGCCAAACTCAGTACGCACATCTTTCACCTTTTCAAAAACTTGTTCACCTGACAATGAGGGTGGAGCTCTACGATGTTCGGTGTCTCCATTGAATGCTTTTCTCCACCCACGGTAGTGATGTTTAGAATGTAAGAATCTACGATGACCGAGAAACACATTCTTCTGGTAAAGTTCCAATCGAATTATATTGGTTCCGTCTTCACAAACAGGACACGCACGTTGACCTTTAATGTTATACCCAGATAGATTCCCGTATGCTGGAAAATCATTAATTGTGCCAAACAACATCGCCCTCAAATTGAAACTTTCTTTCCTATATCCATCATAAACCTCCACACCGTTCTCCCACAAAATCTTTAAATCTTCGATCAAAGGTGTCAAGTATACGTCTATGTCATTCCCTGGTTGTTTAGGCCCAGAGATTAACATAGATAACATCATGTACTTACGCTTCATACATAGCCACGGAGGTAGGTTATAAATCATAAGAATCACAAGCCATGTGGTATGTGAGATACTTTGAAGACCATGTGGGTTCATTCCATCAGTAGATAATGCCAATCGAAGGTTTCTTGCTTCTGATCCAAACTCAGGATAATCATTATCAATCTTCGACCACTGTGGTGAATCAGCCGGATGCCGATACTTTCCATCAATAATTCTTTCATCTGCATGCCAAGTAAGATGTCTTGCATCGGTTTCACTACGAAACATGCGCCTAAATCTCGGAATTATCGGAAAATACCATAAGACTTTTCAGGAGATAATCTTTTCTTATATCGAGACAAACCGCATTTAGGGCACTCAGTTAACGTTGCATATTCGTTACGAAACAAAATGCAATCGTTAGGACAAGCATGTATCTTATCATAGCTCATGCCAATAGAGCATAACATTTTTTTTCCTCATAGGTTCGATTAGGAAGAACATTATCATCCGGTAGCATTTCTCTCATAAGGGCCAACAACTCTGTGAAACTTTTATCTGACCATCCATTGCCCGCCTTTAAGTTGTACAACTTTAATACCGCAGACAGTCTTGAGAATTTAGTGCAACCTTTGTACAACGGTTTCTCTGCATCACTTACCATCCTCTCAAACATTTCAGGACAATCATGAAGATCTTCTTCCAGTGCTTCTACAATCTCTTCAACTCAATCACAATCGTATGTTTCCGTGTCTTTGTCGTATGAAGCATAGGTCATATTACTTTTTCCACTCGATTCAACATTCTCGTTAATTTTCTCACCATGAAATATCCAACACTGATAACTTTGATCAATTCCATGCCTCAGCAAATGCGATTTCAATCCATGTGCGTCAACCTTACCAATATAATAACAACGCAAGCAAGGACAATGCATTCGTCTGGGGTTTTCAGCGTGTTGAACAGCATACTTAACGAATTCTGCAACCCCACTCTCGTACTCTTTGGTCATTCGATCGGCACAGATCCATGTTTTATCCATGGTTTTCCTACTTATTAAGGTAAACAATCAATCCAGACGAAAATACATAACTAAGGTAGTATCTTTGAATATCCTAACAATTTTAAAGTTCAATTCATTTTAAACTTCAATAACGTATACATAACCAATGTTAATATAAACTTCAATAACGTATCCGATACGCCGATATACCAACTTTAATTACCTAATCACTTTCATTTTTTATATTACAAGAATCAAACTTTTCTATTACAATATACCTATAACTATACCTATAACACGTTAATTTTTCTATAACTATCTTTAATTTTCTATTAGAATATACCTATAACTATACCTATAAACATTTTCTATTACAAACATTTTTGTATTACAACATTTTTCAAGGAAGAACATTTTTCTATTACAACATTATTACTTATCAAACATAACAACTTTAATTACCTCATCACTTTCATTTTTTCTATTACAAGAATCAAACTTTTTCTTCCATTACTTTTCTCTTATAAACATTATTCTATTATAAACATTTTTCTATTATCAACATTATTACTTATCAAACATAACAACAACAATGTACCTTATGAATCAAAACAACTTAAACAAAGGATAATACACTAAACTCAGTTTTTATGAATCAAAACAACAATGTACCTTCTAAACTCAATTTTTATGAATCAAAACAACTTAAACAAGAATAATACACTAAACTCAGATTTTATGAATCAAAACAACTTAAACAAGAATAATACACTAAACAGTAGAAACGAAAAATGAAGAAATGTAGAACATACCGCAAGAAATGAAGAACAATAGAAACGAAAAACAAAGTCAACACCCAAATGTACGATTCTTCAAATACGTTCAATGATTGAAACTGAAGGATGACAGTGTATTCAAGTTCGCTGTAATGGGTTTCGCTGTTAGGGTTTGTTCGCAGGAGGGAAAACAAAAGAACAGAGAACGAAAATAGAAGTCTGAAATTTTATTTTAATTAGACCTTAGACAGCACTTTTGTGGAAAGCCCTTTCAAAGGTATGCCTTAGACAGCGCTTTCTAAACCCCCCCCTTAGACAACGCTTTTGGTTTTAATATTTTTTTTAATTTAAAGACTTTAAACAGCGCTTTATCAAAAGCGCTTTCTAAAAAGCGCTGTCTAGGGGGGGGTCTTAGACAACGCTTTTAGAAAGCGCTGTCTAAGACCCCCCCTTAGACAGCGCTTTCATTATTTTTTTGGAACATTTTCCATTTTTTATTGTAATTTTAACCTTAGACAGCGCTTTCTTTTAAAAGCGCTGTCTAAGATGCGCTGTTAAAAGTCATTTTTGGCGTAGTGCACATACATACATATACATACATACATACATACATACATACATATACATATACATATACATATATATATATATATATATATATATATATATATTAAGAATATCTTAGTGTTGTGTTTCTCCCTTGGCAAAACTTATGCCATATTTAGTTAATATAATATTTTTTGCAGCTTAATATATATATATATATATATATATATATATATATATATATATATATATATAAGGATATTTTGGTGTTGTGTTTCTCCCTTGGCAAAACTTATGTCATATTTAGTTAATATAATATTTTTTGCAGCTTAATATATATATATATATATATATATATATATATATATATATATATATATATATATATATATATATATATATATATATATATATATATATGCATACATACATACATACATATTGATCGTACCTGGAGATCAGGATCCGATATGGCTGGCGTCGAGCGTTGTTGAAGGACGGTTGATAAGGAGAGGATGGGGTGTACCTTCATGGTACTCCGATGCTAAAGTAAGATACTGAGCAGAGAGCGCGCAAGTA